>VYZM01023224.1:208498-237668 GCA_013398915.1 Dromas ardeola
CTGGATGGGGCTTTGAGCAATCTGGTCTAGTGGAAGGTGTCCCTGCCCATGGCAGGAGGGTTGGAACTAGATGATCTTTAAAGTGCCTTCCAACCTAAACTACTCTATGATCTAAAAATCAAGCCAAAACTACCATCTTTCTAATTATTTGCTTGTGTAAAATCACTTTTGGAACTCATATAATCTTTTGCACTGTGTATTTTTTGTTATAGCAATTAAATCTTTGTTTTAAGAAAGTCTCATATCATTGTACTTCAGAGTAGTTTAATCCCTATAGCGGAACTATAATGGAAGGCAATTATTTTCATATCTATCTTAAATGTAGGAATTAAAGAATACAGTCCATACAATAACAGCAGGTGATAAACATTTATTCTTCGGCTAGTCCTAAATATATCTAAAAGATATGCATGGTTTCTGACTTTACAACAGACATCTATAGGGTCAGCAAAATCACTTGCATCACTTTTAAAAAAAAAAAAAATTTACTTCCCTGTCTGAAAACAATTTTTAAAAAAAAAAAAACACCAAATTAAGAGACAAAGTTCAGAATTAGATTTTGTTCAATTTGTCAGATATCTGTGCTATGCAGCAACTTGTATCAAGCAAAGGCGTTTCTCACTGGTTAAAGAAAAAAAGCAAGGAGACCAGTATGGCCCTTCAGTTACCACTTGATCCACTGCAAACAGGTGGGAACTTCTGGGATCCAACACTTTCTCCCTCCATTTTCAGTGACAGACTCTCAGATTACACAAGGCTTGCAGACCTCCTCCCACATGCACTCACTACCCTTCAAAAATAGTGATGTCCCAATAGTGATTTCCCACTCAGCTGCTTATAAGGCTTTGCTAATGCTAACATCTGAGCTATCCTCCCAAGCAGCCTCTCAATGGACCAACACTTATTCTGTACAGAACTTGGATTATGAAGGTAGGAATCCTGAAAATTTACCCCAAATTGAATTTACAGGCTCCTACCTTATGAGAGGCAATTACTTCATGATGGCCTCCTAATTTTCATACAAATGAAGGCGGAATTTTGAAATATCCTCCTAATCTGACTACCCCCTGGTTCAGGCCATCATGATACAGATAAAACCCCAAAAGCATAATGGTAAATTCGCTGCACTTGCTGCAGCTCAAAGGGGATATTTTGCATTTTCCTGGGGGAAAACAAAAAGGAAATTAAAACCCCCACATTACGTGTTTCCTCTTCAACCCTCACCGAATTAAATGTTTAATTCCAGGGCTACTCCTTTGCTTCATTCTCTTTGCCTTTCCCCCCACCCCCCACCCCCCGCTGTGGTGGTATCAATGATACTGTGGGGGTGGAAATGTAACTGAAATTAAAGTAAAAAATGTCTTTAAACCTAAAGTTGAAGGAAACATTTTGACATTCAGTAAATCATGATCTACCTTTGGCACCTGGCATTGTCCTCTATCTATATTTACTACTGGATTTATGTTCCTATGCTACATACTGTACCAAACTCAAGAAACTGAATAGCCTTTACAAATCCTGATACTTTGCAGCTCTAAAGATCCCCAGGAAGGCTTTAAAGTACACAATGTGGAAAAGACTGCTATTGCTTAACTAGCCCTCACTCCCACCCATTATCCTGGCAGAGGGTAAGTGTAACCCTGCAAAAGTCACTGAACTCCATTTTTACCCTGCAACCTTCCATTTTCATCCCAGCAACTCTCCTTTGAACTTCAAGGCAAGTCTTTAGTTTGTCAGGTTCACTTCGCTGCAGCATGTTTTGTGGTTCATCTAATTGCTAGCTGGCGTGCAGCAAAGTGCTGTGCGCAACAGAAGATTTTGAATTCCAGCTGAAGCAAGAGCTGTACCCTTCCATTTATTTAGTTTGTGGGCAGGCTTTCCAAAGGCATGGTTTAGCTAGCAAAACCTGTTCAGCTGCTAAATTAGGAGGAAAAGCTTTCGACCTTGCCTCCAACTAAAAAAAAAGTGCATGTACTTATGCACCAAGACACCTTTGATTCAAAGAAGAAACCAGCATCTTCATTAGGTTTGAATTATTTGACTAACTTTTTACCCAACACCGCTTAATGTCAAAACCAGATAAAAGAGGAGGACTTAAGATGACTCAGTTGCTCGCACTGCAATGTTTAGCATAAAAAGCCACATGCAAAACCCTTTCAGCTTTAGAAAAGCTCCTTTTAAGATGCAAGGGTATGAGAAGCCTGGGAAAGCTTCAGGTCAGCTGTCACCCTGTGCCTCAGGCACACTCCAGCAGCCGCAGGCTGAGATGCTGCCTGGGAAGGCACCAGCCCACACTCTGAGGAGAGGAGGATGTCTTCAGTACCACACCACCAGCAGAGCCCTCTAGACCAGCAACGCCTCGTCTCCAAGTCCTGGAGCTGGCATTTACAAAGCTCACAAGAATTTCAAGAGCCTGCCCAGAGTTCACAGGATTTACTTCAAAGAAACACCGGCTCGGAAACAGATTCTGCCAATTTGCAGATTAAAAGCGACTTTCTCAGCAGCACCCGCTTACTGTACATTGCACAGAGCCCTGTTCCTGCAGGTCAAGTTACTTCCAAACCCAAAGGTCAAGCTGACAAAAGCACTTGGCGATTTTCATGCCATGAGGCGCGCAACCTTGGATTACCTCTTCCTCAACAAGCTACGTACCGAACATCCCTACCGGCTGCTGCCAGGCCAGGCAAGCCCCAGCTCCACACAGCACCTCTCCTCAGCCCCTTCAGCAACCTCACACCATGGAGCAAACCCCAAAGCGGGAATGACGAGGGCCAGATGGCCCCACACGGTCCTTCACACTTCCATAAGGAAAACAGCTCCCAAGACAAATGCCAGCAGCCTATACAAATATTCACATCCACCTGCCTTCCAGGCTGACCCCCCATTACAGCCCTGCTGGCACGGCTCTCCTCCCCTTCCAACCCCGCAACAAAAGTTTCTGAGAACGTGCGAGTTGAGCATTGCTGAAATACAGAATTCAGAGATCACAAGAGGGACTACAGAATAAGTCACCAGATACTTTTACCCAATAAACTGAGGGACATACTAGTTTGCTTTGCCTTATTGCTTTTCTTGCCTGGTCATGCAGGCTCTCTTCTGCAGCTGTAAATAATATATTTTTGGTTTTAATAGAGACTCTTCTATTAGCACGTTTTCCTATTATTGCATACCTGGCTTTGTAACCTGAATGCTTGTTTGGAAATACATTTCCATGCAACTCCATAAAAATAATATGATAAAACAACAGAGACTCAGGAATTTTAATACACGGAAGAGCAAGGCAGATCCATGTCTGCATCATTAAGCCAGGCAGATTCATTCCCCAAACCCCTACTGCTTTGAGCTTACAGGCTACTGAAAAATGATTTTTATTATTTTTTTTTCTAAAAAAGTTAACTGGAGAGGAGCTCCTTAAGGCTTGAAGTTCATGAAACGCTGGCATTTGGCAGAGGGGAGGCTGTGACCATTTAGGATCAGCAACGGATCAGAAATATCTTAAGTGTTTTCTGCTAAAACTTTCAGAAAAGGCTGTGGTCAATAACAGAAAGTTGAACAGGAATGTCTGAAGTCTCGCGGGGCTCTATGTGCATCCACTGCACTGCCTCCACTCCACCGGCAGTAACCAACATCTCAAAGCTTAGTGACATGGCTAAATAAGAGAAGTGAACCTCTGTTTGGGAGGCACTATTTTCCAGCCAGTTTCTTTTCAGGCATAATTATTGAAAACTAGTATTAATGATTGAGGGTAACAATCTAGGATTGAGGAATAAATTGCCTAAGGTTTTGACTAGCAGCTAAACTATAAATATACAGTTTGTTTTTATATTCCTAGCCATATGACCTCTGCTGAGTTTTGTGATTTTCCAGCCTCAACTCTGGCTTAAAACAGGATAATAGTGCTTATTTCCTTAATCAACCAACAATCAGCTTTGACATCCTTGAAAGAAGAGTTATGCAAGAATTAACATTACGGGAAAAAGAATTCCAGCAAAAAATTGTTTTCAGGTTTAGAAAAAATTGCTTAAAAGTTCTGATGCTTTCAACCAATTTATTGCCTACGTTCAACTGGCCAGGACAAACAACCTTCTTCTATATGCTAACAAAGCAAATCACCAAACAACAAAACTAAAGTCAAAATGCCTATGTAAGGGAAACAATGATGACTAGTAAACCAAAGTTGGAGAAATACAAGACTTCCGAATGCATTCTTATTATAGCCTCCTTAAAGTTCATCCTTATATGGTTTATGGAAACAAAATATCCACCCCAAGGAACCAATGACTCATAAACGTGAAAGCATGAGTTTTAACCATCATCTCAAGTGAAGCCTGTATTGTTAGTAGTTTGAAATCCTTTCTATACTCGTATTGCTCTGCTTACTCCTCATCTTTTATTTTTCTTATAATAGCCTCTCCTGCCATTTTATTTGGCGGTTACACTCTTTTTTCACCTTTCTATGGGGACAATTTAAACTTTAAACTTTTAAACTTTAGAACTTCAGATCCCCCTGCAACAGTGACTAAGGCTGTGCCATTCCCTGCACTGCTGGTTGGTTTTTTTTGTAAAATTAAACAGTTTACAGATAACCCACACTAGGTGAATATTTCAATGCCTGAGGAGCAAAGGACTCAAGTCTCTTAAAACCTGCTCTACCTCAAGGCGTCTCACTTCCCCATCTTCAAAATGGGAACAAGATCATCCATTTGCCAGAACACACATTCCTCACACAGCAAAACTCTCTTCCTCCTGTGCATTTCCAAAGCAGAGCAGGGCTCTCACCACAATAAATGGTAATATCATTATATTGTTTTATAATAAAAGCAAGACTCGGTTGGAACAATAAAAATAATAAATAAAAAGCATACTGAGCTAGTCTTACTGCAGACAACCATTTCTGAAATGGATAACTCGAAAAATGACCTTAGAAAATAGTAATCAAGTGATCCATAACATTTTTTCCCCTATTACCCCACCTCAAATCATGAGCATTTCAGCTGTTCTTAAGCTGGAAGTCTAGACTTTATGTTTCTTGAGAGAAAAACTGAAACGAATGGTATGATGAAGGTTCGTACTCAGGCAGGCAGATAAAATAAGCGTCACAGTTTTTAACACTTGGGTTTACCAACTGCAGAACACTGGCTTAAGGCTCATCTGAATTCTGACTCCGAATCCTGTCAACATGGACATCAAAAATACCCTGCAGGCCCCAGCCTCACCTGCGACGCTTGGGCAACCCCGTATTTTTAAAAGGATTAGGGAAAAAAAGAACGAAAGCCTATAGCCATCACTAAAATTCATCTGCTGCTTTCCAACACCCATGTTCATTCACAAAAATCCATGAAGTCACCCATTGAAAAGCTGGAAGCAGAACTGTAGTAACTGCTCAGTGCCAACCTACAGCACCCAAAAGGATTTCTGAAGCACTGCAATGGGGGGGGGAGGGGGCGGGACACGGACGGATAAACAACCTTGAGAATCCTTTCACATCCCAAGCTGAGCGATCTGGATGCCTTTTGTCCTAAATGACTAAATTCAGAGGGAGAGGTGAAACAAATTCCTTTACTAAGCACACTATAGCTGTGCAGATCTATTTTACAAAATAGAGAGGTGAATAAGCTTTATTTTATAAAAGAAAAAAAAAAAAAACAACAAACAAACCAAAAACTTTCCAGGCTTTTCTGTTGGGTTTTGGTTGGGTTTTTTTAGCCCTGTATTGCTCACTGACACTTTCCACAAGTTTCATGAGTATCATGACCTCATGTAACAGAAGAAATACACACTTCTTTATCTTTCTCACTTCCAAAGAGTCATTAAGGGCAGGAGTCTGGAGAAACAGTCCCCAAAACCAATATTTAAAAAATAGGTGGTGGCTCTTAGCTGTTCAGCAACTTAAGAGATTTATTTATGGAACTCCATACTAAGTTAGCGAACTTGAAAATATATCCAAAAAGCAAGCATCTGGTTTCCATCTGTCCTCATGGGAACCAGGAAAGGGCTTTAACTGAAAAATAAAATATTGGGGTGCAAAAGAGCAAGATCTCAGGGAGGGAGGGACATAGACAAAGAAAAATTCCCTATGCAATGGATTTTATGTTTAAAAAAACCGACACACTATGAAGAAGCTAAAAATTCATGTTACAAAAAGAAGAAAAAAACACACCCCTGATTTTTACACCATATCTAATATGAAAAATGAGCAAATAACACACCAAAATTATATTTTTTATTACACAAGTTAAAAATTACAGCCTTCATAATAAACACTGAGACTTGGTTACAGAATGAATTAATTCTTAAGACACATACCTGAAAATACTTGCCAACACATGCAAATGTTAGGCACATACTACTGTACATGGCTGGGAAGCACAATTTTATCTATTTGTATTTAAGCAATCTCCAAGCAAATTGGATTTGCAGTTGAGACAGCTGAAATTCTGGTTCCTTCCAGGGACAGAGGACAATTCCATATTTAAAAAACCAACATGCAATATTGCCTTACATAAGAAAAAAGGGAGCTTTTATTCTCCCTTCAAATATTTTGCCAACATTCATTTACAAGTTACAAAACATCTGAATTGGTTTTCCACAAGAGGTACATGCACATCTGCTTCCATAAATATACTGCTTTAAACCCGTAGGTAAAGCTTTTGAAGGCATGGTTTTAAATATCCCCTCCAACCTCCCAGGCAAGCTACTTCTTGCTCTTTATTTTGTTTGTCTCAATTTTATTTTTTCCACTTGGCACACAGAGAATAAAGGAAGTCAAGTGAAAACCGGACCAACAGTACAAAAGCATATCAAGTTAAAATACTTATAATAAGGAAGGTGATCGTAAAGAATTTCCTCTCTCGCCTTTGCCACGCAGACTTGCAACGTTTCCTTCATATCGTTTAAAAGGCAAGCTGTTGCCATGCCCCAGCCACTGTGCAAACTGGGATACTGGAGCTCATCAACCTCAGATGGGACCCACTCGAGTTCACTGGCCTAGTAATCCCTAGGGCATACCACTGCTTTTCTATCAACTATAGTTTTGATCCTCACAACACACACAATAAAAGCACTAAAAAGCCAGAACAAGACCACGTTTCTTTTTCAAATAGCTACTGTTTATTTTGGTTAGTCCCTCTCTAGCAAACAGCACAGCCAGCCCTGCCTCTGACATGCTGTGAGGCTGGTGGTATACCCAGCCATTTTTCCCCATATTTCCATTATCTTCACATTACAATTAAGTCTGCACCACTATACTAATTTCCACATATTCCACGTGAGTCTGTGACAAATTATAACTGATCAAGAGTGAAGCAGGCATGCAGATGAGTACACAGTACTTCTTACAGTTTATCATGAATAAAGGTCACTCGGTGCTACCACCAGAAACATACCAAATTTAATTTACAAAATATATTCTGGTTCCTATGACTAATGTGATCAAACTGAGTTCTTCCACATCTTTCATAAAACAACATATGGACACGCTCACAGTGCGAAGGCCATTAGCTCAAGTCATGATGCTCTTACAATTTTCTTGGACCTCAAAGTAACACCACTAACCACCTGATCATTGGGTTCCTTTAAAGCAGCAGCAAACTAGGTCGGTATCTAAGAATTCATATACTCTTTCAAGACTAACCTCAATGTTCTTGCATTGTAGTTCAAACTGTCAGTAGTCTGTGTGGAAGTAGATAAAAGCTCAGAGAGGCATAAAAACCCCCTAAAGATAATTAAAAGCAGTGAAACAAAAATTAGATATGTCTTATTTTTTCCCATCTATGGCATCAACTCATATTTTGAAGGCCAACATTGTTTCACATGGACAACATCTCTTTCATCTTGCATGTGAACAATCACAGATCAAAATATTTTATCTACTTTGGTTTGTTTTGGGAGAAGAGGCAGGAATAGAAGAATATAATTATGGAGATCTCTCAATATTGAAATGGCTTATCTTGCCACCCTGTTTATACTCTCAAGCCATCCTTCCCACGGGCATTCAGCATCTGCAGTTAGCATGAGCCAGTCTGACTCCAAGCAGCACTTTCTTCCAGGCTCTAAAGAACAAATAAACAACTGAAGCAAATCTCCTGCTACGCAGCAATCAGAGCAAGGAAGTTTTCACAAGCAGAGGAGACAGCAGAGCACTGTCTATGGCTTTGGTTCCATGGGATCCGGGCAGAATTAGAAACAGCTGAGACCATGGGACCACAGACTGGTAGAGCCACAAAAGAGAACATCTGTCCCACCCCCAGATGCTGGGACCAAGGCTATTCCTTTGATCTCTGCTAGTCTGATCCTGACTTAGCCTTCAGCTGTCAGGTAGCCAACACTGGTGAGTCAGATGCTACGCTGGGTATGAAGGGTGAGAACAGGAGGGGACCAGGCTACCTCATGATTAATTCAATTTTCAAACCACTCATCCCTGCACCCAACCAGAAGCAGCCTCCAACAAGTTATTGCCTGACCAAAGACACACCTGCTATTCCTTTCCTATATCTGATGTTAACCCTGCCCATCAATTTATGGCAACAGGAGAAAGTGGGCCAAACCCAGCTGCCTACTGGAGTGACTCAGTGGGCTCCTGGAAAGTGCATTTCTAAACGACCTGCCTGCCTTGTTGGGAGACAGAAAAGCAAGTGACACACTAAATACAAGGCATGATTCTTCTGATGAGTTTCATCAAGAAACTTTTATTGCCAACTTTACAAGTTTCACTCAAGAAGATGCTGTAGGCACGAACCACGCCACAAGAATCTGATTTCCTCAGAGACTGAGCAAAGGGAATCCCTTATTAAGGGTAGCTAAGGACCAAAGTACAGCAGACAACAGGAAAAACAAGACACAACAAGCAAGGCTGAACTGTAACCTCTTAGAAAAGAAAGCTCTCACACAACCATTCAACTACATGTCATGTAGGGCTGGGACCAAGTACCACCACCCTGGAGAGCTGGACGTTTGTCAAACCTACAACCATGTCATCTCTTCTATTCTTATATCGATGAACTCTCAGGGAGAGGTGGTCCTTTCATTAAGGGCAGGATAATTTGCCAGAAAAGGTAGTAACTGTTGAAGAGATACTGTTATGGGCCTCAACCAATGCTCATTGAGGAACTTTGCATTGCCAAAGGCCGGCACAAACAGCAATCACAGGGTGCAACTGCTGTTGTTTTCTTTGATAAGAAGAAAAGATGGTTCTCATTATGTGATGGCTTCAGAGGTCAATCCTCCTCCAAGATGCTCACTCGTATCCTTAAATAAAAATAGCAGTATTCTAATAAAAGCCAATATTTAGCCCTGGGGCGACTTTTGAGAGCTTGAAGGAATTTCTTGCTTGTGCTGCTGCTCTTCCTGCTTCAGTTCCAATAACCCGCACATGAGCATCTTGCGTCCTTCTTCCAACCCCTCCCAAAACATAGTCCCAGGCTAACTGGGAAACTGCTGAAATTCAATAAACTATAGGTTTCAGGAATGAGGGGACTGAACCAAGCTGTAACTTCTACAGATAGATGCTGCAATTAGCAAAGTGAAGCTGCTACTTTGTGAAACATTAGTATCGCTTCCAGAAATACCTCTCTCTCACTCCGAGCTGCAGTTATTTTCATCCATGTAACTCAGGGGTTAACTGTTTAAATAAATACATCATTCTGTTTGCCGACATCTGACGATGTAGGACTTGACCCAAAAATAGAACTGCCCCTCGTCAATCGGTGGAAGGGGAGGGAAACAGAGCCTGGACAAGACCTGTTTTTAATTAAACAAGCGTTAACAAAACTGAAGCTCAAAAGGAAGAGGAACTAGACTTCATTTAATTCAGAGCAGGTGACAGAAGGTTGGAAAAGGTCTTTGTCGACTCACATAATTAACATCTAATAAGTTTTCTAAAATGCTATAAATCAAGACACATTTCAGTCTACAGCAGCACATCTTTCAATTGTGGCCATTTAACTCCATGCACTTTGCCAAACCACTTACATGCTTTTATCCTCCAAACAACTGTTAGGATGATGATTAATTTTCTTTTCTTAAAAAAAAAAGAAAAAGGTATCTTACCTTTGCAGAGTCATGTTCAAATTGCCTGTACATGCCTTGATCTTGTTTTGTGCTTCTAGATGAGTCATCCCATCCGTACTTATCCCATCAATGGTGAGAACCACATCACCTATTCCCACATTTGCTCGGGCTGCCTTGCCACCATCATTAAGCTGAAATATCACAAGAATGGCAGATGAGAAACTTGGATGGTTTATGTCTATATTCTCTGAACACAGGACCACAATATCTTACGGTGCTTTTTCACAGAAAGAAAAAGAAAAAAATATATACCTTTTACCCTTTGTGAGTATTCCCCTGTGAAAGGTACTGTACTATCTTTCTTTCTGGTGAAGCAATATTTATAGGTTCTTGTTCTTATTTCACTTGGATGACAGGAAAAGCACTGCACAGTATTGCCTAGTTTTCAAAAACTCCACTTCTGCTTTAATGGTTGGAAGCTGTGCACACGCACCAAGAGACGCAAGCAGGGATGGGCACACAGAGTTTCCTGGATGCCAAGTTCCAGCCTCCAATCTCTTCGTGTATGAAATTTTTCTCACAAGAGGAGAAAGGAAGGCTGTAAACCAGCTTTTTCCTTTCTAGATTTTCCATCTAAACAACCTCTTCAAAGTTTATGTATTTGTCAATGACTGGTCACGTGCATGGAAGACTTTTCCCCAGCTGCAACTACTAGAAAGTCAAAAGTTCAACATCACAGACAGACCCGTTACAGGACTTTGTTTTGCCTTTCTCTCAATAGGTTTATAACCCCCAGTGACCTGCAGTGACCTGCAGTATATTCAGACCAGAATAAGAAAGGCCTCTTGAGCAGTCTGCATCTTTGATCAAGGTCACTGCCAAAGTTCAGCTCAACTGCCTTCGGTCCACTTGAATGAAATAGTCTTGCAACAGAAACCTTTGTAAAGTTCACATTATTGACCTCGATTGAACAATAAATTAATCTTTTCATCTGATGCCACTGAATTTCAACTAGCTTCATTCCCCAGAACAGAAATAGAAATAAAGCAACACATGGTAGGATCTATGTGCTGATTTATATCCCTGGTCCTCAATCTGCTAATCACTTTATAGTTGGCTGAAGAGAGGAGTTCGGGATGGTGCAAATTCCCTCCTTGTTTCCAGATGTATTTCCTGTCTTAAAGCAGAGAAGTTGTAGCTGCTTGTGCTGCGCATACAAAATCTCACAACTCTTTCCTTTGCCTGCAAGCATGAGTGCGCTCCTTGAACAAAGTGCTACGTTTTAGGCAGGTCTTGCAAACAGCAGAATTATTTCATCTTTATTTCCCAAAGTGGAGTTCACCTTGGGCCATAGTCATGCTCTAGTAAGCAACTTCTCAAAGCGGGGCAGAAGGAAGGCTTTCATCTCTGGTGTTTTTAAACCCCCTCTGTTTTAGTTCACTCAGTAGGGATCAGAAGATTCAGTTCCCTGTGGTTCCTTTTGAGAATGACCAACCACAAAGTACAGTCGCCAGTCTCCACACCTAGATCTCTCCAACAGGAGAAGCGAGGCTAGGTCTTGAAAACTGTCTATGGCAAAGGGTAGAATTAGGTGAAATACTAGGGACTCAGACTTGGCATTTGTGTACGAACAGTCACTTGTCAGTAAACCTGTGCAAAGTGTCCCATCAGCCTACCTGATATGGTTAAGGCTTTCCTAAAATCTCAGAGACTTTAACACATGACAGCTGTGACATGCAGTTTGGACAGCATCTGAAGACAAATACTCAGAGGAAAAACAGAGGAAAAAGTATTGTCTGACGCTGCAAGACAAATGCAAATGGAATACTCCAAAAATGTATAATTTGACAACGTGTAGACCGAAAGCAGGAAATTTCACATTCAGTGGATCATGGACTGGTGTTGAAAAATGCCGGCCATGTCCCACAGACATCTGCAGTAGCAATTTTTATCAACTAAACACAACAGCCAAAAAAATTCAAACAAAACCAGAAAAATCCTTCCATTTGGTGTTAATCCTATGCTATCAAATACATTATTCTGATGAAAGGGGAAGCCCGAGATGTAGGAAGACTCGTCATCTCTCAGATTCAAAATAGCAGCCAGTCCCTCAGCGTTATAGGTCAACAGAACAATTTTACCCAGAGTTGAAACCGAAGGGTGCCATCAAGGGAAAGTTAGCAGAGCAAGTCCCATGCAAGGAAGAAAAGTAGAAGACAGAGGAAAAAAAGAGATGCACTAATTTCAGAAAAACTTCTTGACTGGCTAAATTCATCAGAATTACAGCTTGTATGGTGCATCATTTCACAAAAGCCTTCAACAATAAAGCCGAAATTCCTCCAAAACGTTGGTGTTCATACACGAATTCTGAGCTAAGAGAGCCGGTTACTATAAAATACAGATCAGGGAACCCTACAAGCATATAGAAAGCTATGACCAGCATAGCTATTTATAGGGAAGCTCCTCAAACCTTTGGGTGAGGAGTGGAAGCTGCCATAAACAGATCCCTAAACCGATACGTTATGGTATGCTGACATTTGTCAGCAAGGTCTGGAAAAGGGAAAGGAACGTAAGGGCGCTAAAAGCTAAAGGTCAAACAGATCCTTGTGCTTTGTGATTGGACTTCTGAAGTTAATAAAATCTAGCTTTCTCCGAATGTACGCAAATACGCATGATGTTCACGCATCGTAATTCGGAATGAAAAAAGCAACCTACACACATTCAGCAGTAAGACTTCAAACGCAGGCTTCAGGGTGACTATTTCCATGGGGGGACAGGGGAAGGGGGGAAGGCCTTACCATCCAAAGAAGTAGAAAATAAAACAAATTAACTTAAAAAAAAAAAAAAATCACCTTTTTTCGTTGATTCTGGTGGCCAACATATGACAACCCACAACTAAACACCTGACTTTCAAGAGGCCCCTTTAAACTGTTGCCTACTGCAGGTGAAACTTTTTGCAAAGACATGAGAGACAGCTGTAAAATCATTTCGGCAAAAACCCAGTCTGAAAATCTCTGAAACACATATGGCTGGAAAATGCACCCTGGATATGGGGGGAAAAAGCAGGCAGGTCCTGAGAAGCGTGACGAGCCCCTGGCTATGTCCACGAGACCTGCTGTGCAGGCAGGGGACTGAATCTGCCTTATAGGTGAGGCTGTCACAGTTGCACCTGAACGAACAAATTACTGGACAGGAGTGTGAAGAACTGCAGAGGGCTGCCAAAGCAGTAATCTCCTTATCTAGATATAGTGAATAAGACTTCCAAGTAACACCTACTGATTTGGGATAAGAGATCTGACTAACCAAGAGAGGTGAGGTTGATACTTCCAGGAAATCTCAGCCAAAGCACAAGCCTTCCCTGAGAGTTCCAGACAGCATCCTTGGCTTGTGAAGCGGCTATAACAAAGTGGGAGTGAAGCTGCAAGGGCAGAGTTTACCATACAAGAGGATGCAAGAGGAATACAATTGTTTTCACCTAGATTCTAAAAAATCCAAGAGATGGAGAAGATATGAAAAGATGTAGGTGCTAATATATAGGAAATTTTGAAATGGTACTTATAAGTCATTACAACTTTTGTGCCACATTTTTTGTCCCATATGTGTGATTTTGTTCTTAAACTGCGAATTTAACCTTAGCTTAGTAAAATTATCTGGCATCAGTCACTGGTGAACTACAGTGACTATGCCTAAATACCAAAAGAGTTGTAAACTGATGGACAAAAAAATAAAAAACCCCTACCTAACGCTTAATTCCTAGTAGGAAAAAAGCATATCCTTAAAACATACCTTTATTAAACATGCACATGCAAACAAATAGAATCAATGCAACAAGACATATGCACAGAAGAGTAGAGCACTAAAATTATGAAACTGTCTACCTATGAATCAAACTAACTTCTAAGCACCACAAATATTCTTCAAATACTTGATGGATCTGTTTTAATTCTGTATTTATCAGGCAAGTTTTTAAAAAAAAAAAAAAAAAAAAAATAAATCAAGCATGAATTACAGCTACAAGAAAACGAGACTTTTTTTTCTGATGTTAACCACCAGATTGTAAAGCCACAAAATTGCCAAGCCAGAAATGTTTCCTCCTCCTCAGCTCCATGCCTCTGTACTCTGGGAAGCTAATTTACAGACAGAGGGGGAGAAAAGCAGGAGAGACATTTCATGACCAGGCACCTGCTGAGGCCAATCACCCCCGCAGCCCCCAGCAGCAAACCTCTTTTCTGCCCCTCAGCAGCAACCAGCTTCGTGGCCGAAAGCCAAAAGCCAGTCTATGCCATCCAGAGATGCTCAGGACGCTTTCTAATAAACGTAAATAAAATCACCCATCTAATATTAGATTTCAGTTTTGTTTGACAAAAAAAAAAAAAGGTTTTGTTGTTCTTGTTGTTTTAAACATTAGTTTTCCAAAACTGCAAATATTGTTCTAAAATATGTTTCAAATAGAGACAAACCAAAAGAAAGCCAGTGCTTGATCCAGGATGAACTTCAAAAGCAACAGTATAAAAAGTCATCTTGCTATAGCTCTGCGCCTCAGGCTGTTAAAATCAAATAGTCCCAAAACACTGGAATACAACTGTTTCCTTGAGCTAATTTTTAGCCAGCATATTATTTCATTTTGCAATAGCCAATATATATATATTTTTAAAAAATAGTTTTTTTACTATTATTGTCAAGTTTTAATGAGATATTTTAAAAGATGCTTTCCAGGAAAATTGCATTATGTGCACATACATGTGCATCTATCTCTGACTCAATGTAATTTGTAGCTTAACTCATTTCTAATTAACTTACAACCATCTATTCCTCACATGAGTAAGAAGAAAACTTGACAAGCATCTCCTCTTTGAACCATCGCTATTTAGCCTGCATGCAGTAATAAATGAAATACTTGCACTGCAGTTACTCTTAAGACAAAGGTCTATTTGACTAGAGACGGAAGCTGCCTTTTATCTTTTCCACGCAGTCTACCTTGAATCAATCTTAGCTGCAACTCGCTCATGTAAGAGTACGTCACAACCACTCTCCCAAAGAAACTATTTTATAGTCTGACAGTAAATAATGGTCCCCCCATCACACAAACATCCTTCAATGTCATCTGCAACTTTCTCTCAGAATGTAATTCATCGCTCCCAATTTAAATCTCCCTGGGCTATCTAAAATCCCTCCAGCTTGATTTTTACCCCTCGAGCATTTCTGATACGTGGTTGGCCACAGCAATTCAGTTTAAAGACATGCATAATCAAAGCAGAAGTCGACCAATGATCTTTGTATCATCACTACTCTTGCTTCTCTTTCAGTCTACATCCTTCCCTATATTAAAGAACATTACAGAAGAACTTTGCAGAATCATAAAATACTCTTCTTAAATAAATAATAAAATGTATTAAATAAAAGAAATCTTTTATCAAATAACACCCTGCCTTTTCACACAGATGTTCAAACCACAAGAGCTTTATCTCCCCTGCTATCATACACTTTGTGCAAGTATTTACACTTATTATCTGTTTCTGCTTTTTTTATGAGGCCTAGCCTCATTTCACCTGACCAAGTACCACCTTGCACCAATAGCCAGTATTTTAACAGCCTGCTCTCAAAAGTACGTGGAGTTCAAAGTATGCTAGAAAATACCCCTTCAGTGAATCGCTGGAAGCTTGGAGAAGCAGCCCTTACTGTATTTTTGGAAACTACAACCTTGCCCCAAAACACGAGGGGGAGCACGCTTAAGCTCCACAGCTGCATCGTCTCCCTCACAGGAATTCTGCGTGTCCGACCTGACTCCTGATGGGTGGCCCCAGCACCGCGCAACCCGCGGAGGCAGCAGTGCCCTGTACCGGGCTCTGAGGCCTGAACACCACCAGCTCAAAGACGGTATCATAGAATCGTTTTGGTTGGAAGAGACCTGTAAGACCATGAAGTCCAACCATTAACCCAGCACTGCCAAGATAACACTAAACCGTGTCCCTCAGCACTACATTTACAAGTCTTTTAATTACCTCCAAGGATGGTGACTCCACCGCTTCCCTGGGCAGCCTGTTCCAATGCTCGACAACCCTTTCAGTGAAGAAATTTTTCCTAATGTCCAATCTAAACCCACCCTATATTGCTGTGCGCCAGCGTGCCCTACCTAACAGGGCGGCTCACCAAAGCCCTTCCTCACTTCCTTCCCTGCCAAGGAGGAAGCAAAAACTCAACTCACACTCCAGACTCCTGACAGGCTTGGGACGCTTGGGATCTAGCTTACCACTCCTGCGTGAAAAAAGGAGCCATGGCAGCACCTGCTCTTTGTGACAAATAAGCTTCCTCTGCGCTCAATGGAAACTGAGAGCTGTATCGTATTCCTCACGGCCTTTACTACAGCAATATTATTCGCATAGCCAACAGATTAGCCATCCAGCCTCGATGCTTGCTTCCAAATCAAGAATGTACACGCCAATTTTAAAGTCCAGATCAAATTTATACAGCTGAGTTATAAGAACCCTAATGCAGGGTTTGCAGTGGAAACCGCTGACACAACCAGCTATAAAAGGGGTTATGAGGCAGTCCTGCAAATCAGTTGAAGGTTTTCCCCAAACCAAGCAGGGATCAAAATAGCTTAGGTCAAAAAAACCTCTTTTGATTACCAGAGTATTTTGCTACGTATCACTGCCAGGAAACGCTGCCCTCACCGCGCTCCGCTAGGCCGTACTCCTGCGTGCTCCTCTAAGTTTTCACTTCCCTCGTTTTCTCCCCGTAACTTTAAAGGTGCTTCCAGACTGATCTATTCAAGGCGTGCACAGCACGCCAATAACCATTAAATATAACACGTAAGAAAAAAAAGCATAAGGCAACGTACCAACTCAGCATACTTCTCAGTCTGGCTGTGGACCCCAACAGCAGATACCGCCCCAGCCCTGGCCAGGGGGCTGCCTACGCCTCCCGGCCTGTCCTCCCAGCTCCTCCTGCTTCGCTTCATCCCTTCCCCTCCACAGGCAGCAGCTCCGTCACTGTGGTGCAGCAGTGGCTTGGCTGCAGTAGACCCAAACCAGCCCTTCGACTCATCCCAACTCACAGGAAAAGGATGGGGAGAGCCCACAGGCATCCGGCCATTTTGCCAGCGAAGAACCCACAAAACCATCTCTTGCATTTCATTCTCAGCTCCGCTACCTGTCCTCAGCAGTAACACTGGCAACAACACACTTTTAAATGTGATTGCGCCGTGTAGTTTCACGTTAGAAATTATGTCAAACAAAACCTAACGCAAAGTTTGAGCATTCCCTCAACACAAACGTGGCTGAGCACGCCTGTGGGTTCACAGGTTTTAGGAAAAAGACACACGGTTTCAACCGACACTTCTTCTTAACCTTTTTCTCTTACTGTATTTCAGCCCTTAAAATTTATCTAATGCTCTCCACAAAGAAGAAATTTTAACTTGCTTTTGCACTTTAAACAAATTGTTACATATACACACACACCGCTCTATCCATCCCTGCATGCACCAAACACGGAGCTACGCACCTACAGAGGAGCACGAGAAGATGTCAGCTGCTAAAAGCAGAAAAGGCACCACGTACTGTTAATTACTCTTACACACAGTTGGGTTGATGCAGAAACTAAATTTACAAAATAGAGTAACTGCACAAAGCATAGGCCTTTTGGATATGTGCTCTTTTATTTTTCAATCAACTAATGCTAAACAGATGAACTTCAATGCCAGGGGAGCGCAGCAGAAGCAGCAGCCCTCAGCTTCCCTTGCTTGCCCCAGAACAGGCTGCTAATGAGCAGGAACAGTTTCCACACGCCGATGCCAGAAGGGTTATTAGCTGGTGCCATCTCACACTTGTCACGGCTTGACTGATCACGGTTTCCTTGTGGCTCTACTCTTCCATGAGCAGGCTTCATCTCTGCCACCTCTCCCCCTTCCCTTACAGCAGCCCAACCGCTGCAGGACACAAGGAGGCAGGGGCAAACAACTTCACAAAAAGTGCCTTCAGCTTTCATTTTTGACATAACACCACTACAGCATCACCACTGCAAATTCAGTAGCAATTATTAGAAGGGACAATCTCTGCTTTTGAACTTGACCATATGAAATGGAAGCAATAACTACACGCGCAGCAACAAATTCTGATACATTTCACGTATTTTACATGCAGCTTAAACTTTTTTCAGGTACTGACATACAAGTTAAAATTGGACTTCAAAGGCTTATTAAAATGAGTCAAAATTCACACTCATTTTGCATGAGGAATAAAGAAACCACTCTGTACAAGCGTACCTCTATTGGCATCTAATAAGACTAAACACCTGGTCTCGCTTTTCCAAGCCATTCAAAGCATTGAAGAGAAAAGAGATAAAAGGATTGTGACCAAGATGGGATGGGCGATACCTGTGGGTCCCCTGAATAACAGGAGACAACTAATGTTCCAAGCTGGAGAAGAAATAATGCCACAAAGTCAAATAACAAGTTGTCAAAAGGACTAAGGCAAAATAATTCAGACATGGTGGCTAAAAAGATATTTGCAAGAAGAACGTGGGCAATTCCAAAAAATATATGCTTTCCAAATATTTAAGTGATGGAAAATGATTTACAGTAAAGTGCCAGAATGTCTGCAGATATTTAAGACCCTAAATTAGTAGCTTTCACTAAGCCTTCTCTCAAGGAGCTCAGTCATGTTCTCATGCTGCCAGTGAGCCTTAGAGCCCTATTTATTTTAACTGGCTGTCTTTTCTCTGAAGATTATTCTTCTGTTCGGAGAGTTTACAGAACTAATCCAGATTTCTCCCTGGGAGACTATATGCCAGTGGGTAAAAATTACTGCCTACTTAATTTCTCAGAGAGACAGAAAGAGGAAATGGAATCAAAATGTAGCTAGAAACGCAACGTAAACTTTGTATGGCTGCTTTAGCTTTTGGGAGCTGCAGGTCTGTAGACTCTCTCTCACTTACAGGCTTGGGTTGTTATGGGCAGCCAACACAAATTAAGCCCACAAGCAAAGCACGAAGATACTTGGGACTGCTGAGGAGACATCATCTCAGAAGCCATGAGGTTTGCATCAGAACAGAATATTACGTACCTGTTCCATTTGGAATAAACAGTTTGGAAAGTTACTAAGTAAGTTTTATTGCTGGGGTCTCCTGACCTAACCCAAACCAAAGAAGAGTTAGTTTTCTCCAATGGAGCTTAAGTGTGAAGCAGCAAAAGGGACTGAGCTCTGTTTCTTCCAAAGAAGAAATTCATTTCCATACTGTAAAGGCCATACATATGAAGATGTCTGCAGTGCATATAATGGTGTATTTCCTTCTCAAATAGGTTTATTTTTATTCATTTACAGATGATAAAATTAATTCCACTAACTAAGCATCCATCTCCTTAATAACCTTAGTAGCCCAATAAGTGTCATCTTGTTTTCATGGCCTACGATTTAGTCCCTCTTAATGGGATACGCCTTTTCTGCATCAAACATGACGCAACCACCCCATGCCTTCCAGAACATCCAATTTAGGAATACTAATAGAATAATACGTTCTACCGTGTAATTTAAAAGTATTTATTTTTATTTTTGCCTTGGGGCACCTCTCACAGGAAAAAGAGGAGCCTTGCACACGGAAGCAGTGAGAAAGGAATGCAACTAATGAAGCAATCCCACACATGAGAGCAAAGCAGAGAGACAGTTACATGGGGAAGCGTGAACCAAAAACTCACTTGACAAAAAACTAACAGCTAGTGGCAAGAAAATGCTACTACAAATTGAATCCCTTGTGATACACCAGCCGTTGTTTCGCTTTCTCCCATCCAGAAACAAACCAGGCATGCATAAACACGTAGGAAACAACCCTCTTGCTTCAAAGAATTGAGATAATGATAAGCTGCACCACATAAGTAAAGAAGAAAATGGAGGCAAGTTCAGGCACTGTCAATATTGCTTGCTGGCACAAATCATCTGTCCAGGGAGCACAGCTCAGCTGAATGCCAAGCCAAACTGGCACCCTGCGAAAGCTGTAGCAGAAGTCCACTTTCAAGACTAAACCCAAGGGCAGCAATGAGAGCCCACCACATCCGCTCCCCACAGAAAGTTGTTTTGCCACATTTAGGAGCCACATATTAAAAAAAACCAAACAAACAAAAAAAACCACCCAACCAAAAAAAAACCAACCAAAAAAACCCAAACAAACAAACAAACAAAAAAACAAAAACAAAAAACCAAACAAATTCTGTTAGCATTATAACCAGCAGCTTAAAAGGCTGGGGACTCAGAGCTACATTTCTGCCAGCTCTCCTTTGAGCTCAGCACCCAAGGAGAGAGTGCAGAAGAAATGCATCAAGGTGCAGAAGCTTCTCCCACTCAACCGTGCTACATCAGTAGAGGGTTCACATTATAAGTATAAAGGCACTAATGCTTATGGCACTTTCCTTTGGTAATGTGGAAGAAAAAGGCAACCTTACACATGCGAAAGAAGACAACTCAGCTCAGATAAATAAGCATACTCTCAAGTGCATGGAAAGAAACAATTAAACCAACTATGGCTTAATACACTGATGTCCCGAGACCTCCTCCAGATCAATGAAAGCACAGTCCTATATGTACATGCCTTCATTTAATGCAATGGAGAGAGAACTCTGCATGTAAGTCCAACGCAAACTTCTAGCACAAAGAAATAAAACAGAAATAGGAGACATTAGTAAATCCTAGTGGATATCTTGCCTTTTACACATCAAGGGAATATAATAGCAGACATTTATTTTAAGCCAGACACTTATTGGCCAAAACCCCAAAGTATAAAATATTGCAGAAAAAAGTCCAATAAAAAATCCTCAGAAAACAAGAAACACATTTTAAAGGAGTTGCACATTGTTTAATAAATTCATACCAGCTGTTTATAGCTAAGACAAAAAAAGTCTTCATCGCAAGTTAATAAAGCTCATGAGAATATATAACAATTTCAAATCTAATTTTCCACTTCTAAATTACATGTATATACACACAACTGTTTTCGTTTACTTGACTTTAAACATCACTTTTACATCATTTGTTTACACAGTTCCAGGTGTGGGGGTTTTATATATACATTTATTTATAGATGTATTTAAGACACTGGATATATTACTATAGATGGTGTTATGCACATATATTCTTCAAGTAATTATTTATGTATAAATATTTATTTTATACACACACCCCTATATAAATAAAAAGGCATTTGTCCTCTCTGCTGGGGACCTGGACAAGGTGACCACATGGAGATTATCAACATTTTTTTTTAGGCAGCACATGACAAAATGCACTTGTCCAGAGAAAATAGGCAGCTATTCAGGACAAATACTCTGACTGCAAAATGAAGACCCTCGTTTTAAGTAAATTCTCCTTACCATTCAATTGCCAAATGCATTGCAGACATTTAAGACTGAATATAAACCCATGTGAAACTTCCTTACTAAAGCTCCAGAGAGGAAAATGCTAGTGTACTTGTTGCCATATGAACTTTGTCTAAATTTCTTGCTGCTATATTTTAACAGTCTTCTGAGTTTCACTGCTGAGAGTGGCACTGCAATTGCTAATCATGATAACCTAAAGTCAGAGTTATGCTGCAACATGTTTTTTCTTACTTGGACACCTGGAGATCCAGAAGTTACACACACAACTAAACAATGAATATGGCTGGTTATCAAATAGCTCTGAAAAAAAAAAAAACAATGAAGAAAACTCAGCCCTTCAAATTTACTCCCTGCAATAGTCTATCACTTGATCTCTGCCTATCACTGAGCAGTGGCAAGTGCCCGGCCATTCAAAGCCCAGACTTGCAGAGGAATCCTGTAAAATAGAGCCTGGTAGTCACATTAGGTCACTGGTGACAACTTCTTTTTTTTTTTTTACCCCCACACACACACACACGGTTTCTATGTCATGATCTCTAAGCTCTATACTACCAAAACTAAAATCAGGACATTTCAAAATTAAGACGCAGAAAGAGAAATCCACCCTAAATATTCACTCTGCTTCATTATCACACCTAAGGAAATAAAAAATTAAATCATTTACAGGCTTAAATTTTAGGATTAAAACCAAGACTGCTCTAGCGTTCTGAAAGAAAATCCAGCGTGTACTGCTGGTTACAGACAAAGCTAGGAAACAATTCCAGGTTGAAAAATGCAACACCAAAACCAAGTATCTGTTCATTTCTCCAACTTGATCCAAGAGAGATGGTATGGAAAGCCTACAGTTTGGGGGGTTTTGTTTGTTTCTTTTTATTATTGCTGATAACAGTACAAAATATTGATCACTCACATAGAAGTCACTGGCCTCCACGCGATTTACACTCTTCTCAACCTCCAAGACCTACATATGGCCTCTTTAATGCCTTTGAAGCTACTTAAGAATAAAAGCCTGACCATCACACAAACAGGTGGTATTTGATAAACATGATGATAGAGCCTACCTTCATGCCTGCTAAATCTGTGCAATTTCTTTTTCAGCATGTCACTTCGAGTTTTTTCACTGAGTACCCAACAATGAAAAATTTTACTGTAGGAAGACTCATGCTACATTTCAAATAATTTCTAGAAGTAAATGTATCACTTACAGAACTGCTGAAAATAACACTTTGGAAGAGTTTTATAAATAAGTAACTAAAAATAAGTACCTATATTGTTTTTTCTCAGCTAGCTTTATCTTGAATTCAACTATATCAAATGAAGAACAAAGTTTCTGGCCTTTATAATAATGCCCTTTCGACCACTATTTTGGCAACAGCCAGGAAGAATAATTCTTGCTGTCTCACCATAGCACTCTGAACATTAATGAATTTTGTGTACCTCAAGTTTGTGTAGACCACTCACGTGGCAAGGTTCTCGCGAAAGCTGGGAGCGCAAGCGATTACGTAACCTTTGCCAGTAGAAAGATGGGAAAGACATTTTCAAATTGAAAAGGTATTCAGAATAAATCATCAGCACGTTCTCTGCTGAAAGCTTATCCTCAAAAGAGATTCTCCACATCAGTTCGAATCCAACAAAAATTATGCAACTAACACAGCCTCTCAAAAGCAATGAAAAATCTCTTAACCTACCTAGAAAAAAAAAGGAAGTGAGAATATCCGAGAAACATCTTGGAAAGCAGGGCAGGAGAACTGTCCTGGCAGGGTTACTCTGCCATCACGCTTCTTCCCGCTTGGGAGGCTTACCACAGCCGGGACTGCTGGCAAGGTCAGTACTGCTGTGCAGGAGATGCCAATGCCTACTGCCCGAGATGGGGAGGGCAGCAGAGGAAGCCTCCACTGCGAGCCTCCCCAGCATCTACTGATGCGTCCATCAGCTGTGACTTGACAGTGCTCAAAACCATGACTTACAAGACACATAAGCAGATAACTCACTTCAGTGGGACATAAGACTTCGCTGAACAGTGGTACACTGTTTGCAAAACAGTTTTTCAAGACAAAAGAAATGAACTTTTGGCCGCATGACTTGGGATAAGGGGAGGAAACCAACCAAGCAAAATCACCCCCATATACTGAGGTGGAAAGGGGAATGCCGTTTCCAGAATTAGTTTATGGGAACATTAAAAAAAAAAAAAGTAGAAATATTTTAGTCCTGTCCATTCCCCACCTCCCCAAACATCACCAGCCAGGATAAGATGCATTATTCAAAGGCCATGACAGAATCAGGCTTGGCCACCAGAACCAGAAGGATCCGATGGCTTTCCCACCCAAGACCGCCATTCAAGGCGCGCTTTTACCAATCACCCAACAGCAATAGCATCCCTGGTCCTGCTTCTGCAGGTGGAATGCAGAAATAACCACACGCATGGAAGCAGAAAGTGAGACATAACGTGCAAGCAATGTCCTCATGTCATATGAGCTGATGACACCAAGGGTCATGTCACTCCAACCCTAAAAAGCACCGTTTGCATATTTACTGCCTGTTTAACAAACCAATTTTAGGGGAAGGCTTTTTCCTCATAAATACACAATTTTTATTCAACCAGTTTCTAAAAGCCAAAGGGGTTCAGTGGGACAATGAAAAAGCTACAGAAGGATCCGAGCTCTTCGCACAGCCATCCATCATGCTTTCCTTGAAATTAACACCTTCAGACATTCCTCTCCGGCCACCTATTACAAGGCATCAAATATCTTAAAATGACGCAACCTACCAAAGGGAGGCCCTGGATTTACAGCACATATCCCCGAGCGGCTCTTCCAGAGACTGAAGGGTCTGGAAGCATTTCATATGTCTCGCTAGTGTTCAGTTACAGCCTGCGCCTCTAATCCACTAAAAGGTTTGCTTTTCCAGGGAGCAGAGGGATGTTTTCTCTATCTTCTAAGCTGCTCGATTAAGTGATGACATAGCACAATCATAGCATACCTAAACATACATTTGATGGTGTTTTCATACATTAATAACAAGAGCACATTGAGATAAGATTTTTGAAGAAAAGCCTAAGCACTGACATGGCTACAAAAAAACATTAATATCTGTCCTTACTGGATTTTGATACTGAAAGGCAACACGATCTCCTCCAGGGCCACACACTGAGCTCCGCATGTTGCTGCACATATTCCTAAAGACTGGGAAATAGCAGCGTCCAAACCAGGACTTGTGGGGAGAGCAAGGGGACAAACGAGTCTCACAAATGTTTTCAAACAAATGCATGAACACGGTAAACAGACGTGGAGGATGACGGATATGGGAACTTCAGCACTCTCACTCGGGTGGTCATTGACAGGAGCAGCAGTAACTGGGTGTCTCCTCCCCTCCCTTGTCTGTGTGCGCGCGCGACTGAGCTTCCACAATTACTACTAGTGTACAATGTCACTTACGCAGCAAAAAATATTTGTTAGCCCAACCAAGTGTTACCGTCCAAATGCAACCCTGTGTCAGTCTCACAAAAATAACCTCCATCGCAGACTGGGACTGGTCACCTGGTGAATTC
The DNA here is from genome assembly GCA_013398915.1 of Dromas ardeola. Lineage (NCBI taxonomy): Eukaryota > Metazoa > Chordata > Aves > Charadriiformes > Dromadidae > Dromas > Dromas ardeola. Next base: position 233,416 of record VYZM01023224.1, read on the forward strand.
AAAGTCTCCGTCCCAGGTGTTTGCCCCGCTATCTCCCAGATGTGGATGGCGTCCCCAGGAGAGCAGCCCTCCCGAAGGGACAGGCCCTTGTTCATCCACAGGAGCCAACAGCCCAGACACTCTCGGTGCCTTCAGGTATTTTGCCACCCCGGAGCACCTCAGCCTCCCATTTACAGGAGCTTCTTACTAACATGAAGTTCACACGGCATTTAATTACCTATGAAGTGCTTCTCTCATTAACTAAACAAACTAAACATGCCAAGGGAAAGACCAGCACTGGCAGCGCTATATTTTGTGGTAATGACTCATATTGAAGAGCATGATACCACTAAGTTCACTGCTGAAGAAGTTACATTTCAAGCCCTTCAGATGCGCAAGCAAACCGAGTTCACTCCTTCAATCTGCAGCGCTTAACTGGAGTGAAGAAGCACAAGCCTTTGGAAATTTAAAGCATGTAAAACAAATAAAAATTACAGCAGCACAAGATGTGAACCAGGGGAGAGTTTCCTCCACATTCCTATTAAATTGAGGAGGAAAAAATGTCTTTTCTGAATAAACAAAGCTTAAAGCAGAACACAATCTTTTTTTTTTTTCTTCCAGACTAAACTAAGATACAAATAAAAAAAAAATTATTAATGAAATTCCAAGTAGACCTACGAAAATCACGGTGCAGCTGAAAGTTTGCATTCAGATGTCAACATGTACAGTGATTAACCTGCCTGAGGTCATACCAGACCTCCCTGCTTCTCCGTTACTGTCACATGTGCTCCCTAAACACTAACCACAGCGCCCACTGAACAGAAAATAGCTGTCATTCCTCCCCCTCTTGCAGAGAAGACACAAGCAGCCTGGTTTTCATCATCCTGAGGAGTACAAGACTGATGTAGCAACTCAACAGCAGAAGGAGCAGGTTGGAACAACAGCAATCAAGTGCAACCTGCTGGAAACCGAAATGCCTTGTCACATTCATCAGAGTCTGCTAATTACAGCTCAGAGATGAGAGGGCAATCCAGATCACTGCATATAAAAGGGTGCACAAGAAGATTAAGAAAAGGAAGGTATCAGAGGAAGAAAAGATTTGTTAAGTGTTATTAGTCAGATACGCTGCATGCCATCTCCCTTTATATCACCAAGACTAATTCAGGTCAGTAACAAGTGAAAGTTAATTTCCCAGCACAGGTGGGGAAACTCTTATGTGCCTGGGGTGGGATTAGGCAAACCTCACCAAAACAAAACAAGAATCTGCTCTAACTTCCAGTTTATATAATTAAACTTGACACTTTAATAACACAATACCCCGCAGTTACAGGTAGTTCTGGAAACCGAATTTTTAGGATACACTTGTCCCTAACACTAACTGAAAAGCTGACAGTATTACCCAGCAAAAATGGAGAAAAAAAAAAAAAGAGGGTATTTTTCTGCTGTTTTAGCACAGCACGTGAACAGATGAAGAGTGGTGGTAACGTAGGGGCTGGGAGTGGTACATGGGGTCAGCGGCACAGCAGGGCTGGGGCAATACTGACTTTGACTGGCTTTATGAGATTGTGTATGAGATTGTGCCTTCCTACTCTATCTTATTGGAGATGGGGCTGAAGAGCTTTCTGATCCATAAAGGCAAAACTTGCAATGCCGGAGGAAACACCCCAAAATTGAAAAAGAATTTTGAGTAACTTCGTGAACCACATAAATACAAATCATTACAAAAGCAATCCCAGGCAAGCTCAAAGTTTCTGGGACACGCTGCATGAAAAAATTAATACTAGTCACACAGCTCACCAACACTGTCCCCCAGTGAAAAACATTTTTATTTATTTATCCAACTAATCTGATCTCCTTTTGGGTTGGTGACAATTTTAGTGGCATAAAATTCTTCCGGTTCAGTTCTGCACAATTAAATAATTTTAAATATACTCTTTTCAAATTGTAAATGTCACCCGGTTAAGATATTTTAATATGGTTGCCCAAAAATAAGATTTCAGCTGAATGCTTTCCCCCCCTATATGAAACATCTGGAAGTAAAAATAAAATCACTCTAACCTAATTTAGCAATACCAAAGACAGCTGGGGGGTAAGGAACAGGGACGAAATGGCTCACAGCCATTTACCTACAGAGAGATATGGGATAGGAAATGAGAGCATTGTCTCCAGAGTTGTCACTTGTGTTTGTTTTTTAAAACCAAATTAAAGTCTGATTTAAAAAAAAAAAATAAATAAATGGAAGAGCCTCCAAAACGGACACACGTGCCCCAGAGCCTACGTGTTGAACAGCGAGCTCCAACCGTGGCATGGGCTGCTCAGCAAGGGTCTAAACTTTCATCTAGTACTCCTCGGAGATGAATGCAAGTTATTTAAAACCATGGCACATCAAGCTGGCACGTCACTTTAATACGCTGCCTATAGATCATGTTACAGCTCTGCTTTATAATGAACCTTTAGCTTCATCTCCAGCTCCCTGGTGAAATGGAGCAGACAGAGGGCCACAGCTTTAGGCTTTTAAGAATTACGGGATTTAGTTAATGCTTCTGCCAAATCCAGACGTGAAAAATGCCATAGGTACTTGGCAAAGGGTCTCAGATTGAACAGAGATAAAATTTACGGTGAGTAAGTGAAACAAACTGAGCTTGCAACGGATTTTAACTATGATTTACAGCCTCTGCACCCAACTTACAGCTACAGTCTTCACTGCTTTCTAAATGTGAACAGAAGCCCCATTTCAACGCAGAAATAAGGGCTTTCCCAGGGCCAGCCTCAGCCAGCGGTAGAAGAAAATGCAGGAGGGCAGAGCGTCAGGGAGGGAGAGCACCAGCGCTGTGCCGGGAGGGCTGGGGACACCCACGCCAGCAGCGTGCACATAAACCTGGGTCAGGCGGGACGAGGGACAGGCTGTCCCAGAGCAATGGCATTACCAGCACACAGACTTCATGTTAAAGGGCAACGCGAAAACAGAAGAAAACGCCGAAACATAGCAGACCACTGCTGATTCGTGTGGTAGATAACATACACTGTGCTTCCGTTAGGTATGTATAATACAACAACCAAAAGGAGAAAAGAAAAAGGGGACCTCTGCCACTCATTTGCAAGCAGCATTTAATGTGACAATGAAACTCGTCACTCCTTGTCTGAGACCCCAGCAAGGGAAGGGGCATGGGAGCACACAAACCAGCCTGGTTTTCTCCACAGTAAATTCAAGCACAATTTAGCAATCGTCATTTTTTGCCCTGTTGACAGGCAGGAGAAGGGTGAGGCCACCGTAAATGGCCGCACAAACGAAGCTGCCCTATGGGACACGACCCGAGTCACACCTTACCCCCGCCCCGGGAAGGTGCCAGCACCAATAGTGCTTTTCTTGGGAGCAAGTGTTTGATCCTGGACCAAAGGTTGCGGTGGATGCTTGCAGTATACACACACATACACCCACCCTCCCGAATCTACAGGAACAATACAAATACACACCGCTCCTGAAGATTTTGGTAATAGTGCTGTGCTGGAAATGTTTTAAAGGCATTACCCCTGCAGATATTTGTTACCACCTCTGTTCCAGGGTTGGTATGCATCAATAAAAAGCTGTACGAAGGAAACCACCGCCGATTTCTCTTTCAGCCTTGCATGACAGCTTTCCAGTGCCTGCTGGCACCAGGTCAGCTTGTACTTTGAACAAAAAGCTCAGTGTTGCAACATCTCTCTCCTCATGGTTCTGCAGCACTAAAATAAAACATGCAGAAAGACATGCACATACACATTTTTGATGTCTACCTTAAACCATAATAAACAACAAAGGCTACTTATGTCAACATGGGTCTGTTTAATCCTTGCAATAACTTACAAATTAGCTTTTGAAGAACGTAAAGACGTTCTTAACAAAAGAAAATAGTGTCCTAAATAAAGTTTCAAAGGCCATTAATAACACTAAACATTTTCTAAGGAGAACAAAAGTAAATTTTTCAGTGAACTGCTAAGGAGGAAGAGCCTGTTGAAAGACAACACTTCATCCTCCCCCTCAAGGGAGTGGCCGTTTGCATTTTGGTCCTTGCATATTAATTTTTTTTTAGCCTGGCTTAAATAATCTAAGATTTTCTTTTTTTCCCCAATGTGAAAACACTTGAGGTCTGAGGAGAACTCCAAGTCTTAGAATAACTGGAGGGGAGGAGGCAAACTACAGTTCTGGGAGCATTCAAAACCAGCAGTGAAATGGAAGGGCAGGGCATATTTGCAAGGATAAAACTACCTTCTTATTTCAGCTTTGCTATAGTGGG
>VYZM01023224.1:237704-255352 GCA_013398915.1 Dromas ardeola
AAGAGAGAAGGGAGAGTAAGGAAAAACGTGGCTTTAGCAGAGAAAATCTGAGTAAAAAAACCAGCAAAATGTTGTAGTTCTGGGCTCAATGCTGCATGTTTTTAATAAATAAATGGTTAAAGCAGGTTAGCCAAGCAAAACTTTTAGGCAAGACTCTCCAGCTGCTGTCAGAAAAGAAGGTTTGCATATTTTTCCTCCAGGCACTGTCATCACTACAGTGTCCATTCATGCGCTGAAGGTGGGACCTTCAAGCAGCATTTGACCGCTTCTCGCTGCTCCGTCTCCAAAAAATCCCTCTGTTTGCAGCAAGTCTCCATATTGGCACGCTGAGAAAGCTGTAACTGTAATCTGTCAAGCTGAAGTATTTATGCTTGCAGAGTTCGTATTAAGTGCCCAAGCAGAGAAGAAAAGGAATAGAAGGTAAATCATTATGGTGATTGCTTACAGTAGGCAGCTACTCCAGACTGTGTATGGATTCCAATACCTGCATGTCCGAGAGCCAAAAATTCAGCACCTGCTTCGATATTAAAGCATGACGGGCAGAGTTGACTCGAATCAGGTATTTGCCCACAAACAACACCAAATTTCTCATGCAGCCTGAAGAAACACAAAATATTCACTCAACAGCCAAATCAGCTCTATGCCATATTCTCCATTTGTCTGTAGGTTTCTGAAGCCAAAGCACATTAATAAAAGCGAGGAAAATTCTCTTGAAAACAAAGGTTCTATTCATCACTTACGAAAATATTCATTTACTAGCATCAAAATACATTTTAACATGTGGAAAAACCAGGATTGTCTAAGCTTTTCTTTCCTAAGCAGTAACTCTTTGGAAGCAGACTTCTGTTTGACCAGGAAATTTATGGAAGTCTGATAAGATATACAGGAAACATCAACAGCATTGCAACAAATACACAAAGTGAAGCATTTTTCCAAGTTTCGCTTCAGATTGTGTTTCGGATTCGGGATAAACTCCCTTCCATGAGTTTGCACCATCCCAATTAGCCGCAGCATAAAAGTCTGGGATGTCCTAGGAAATGCCCCGAGAAGCACGGGGCCAAGGCAACACCCCAGTGGAGCTCTGCAATGCCGCAGAGATGGAAAGCACAAGTGCCATACCCACAGACAACATACAGGAAATGCTCGAGTAAATCACTGTCCGGGTGAGCCAAAGAAGGAAAGTTCAGGGGGTATTAACATTTTTCTATCTGATGAAAAACAGACTACAAAAGGTATGAGAAACAGATTTGTCACTATACAGCTTTCCACACGTATCCAGCTGCCAGGAACGCTAAACGGCACAATTTAAAAAGGAGGCGTTATGCCAGCTGTCATAGTCCTCTATATAGAGGGTGAACCAAATGAAGAAAGGAAAAGACATTAAGGTTGGAGTTTCACTTAAGGGGAATGTATTAATTCCATATTTATTTTTTCCATAATGTGTTACTTAAAAATCCAAAAGCTAGCTTAACTTATGATATAAAGCCCATTCCTGCACTGAAATTCAGTTTTCAAAGTAAACGCATTAGACATTCAGATGACCAATTGAAATTATGTCCCAGTGATAACTGTGCAGTACTGTGCTTACACATTTGCTAGGTTCTGCTCTCAGTTACCTCATTTTAAAGAGCAGCATATGGAGACATAATGTACATATTGTAAACGTCATTCTTTCTCCTCTGCAGAAAGAGAAATCATGAGTTCACCTACATTACAATCCTGCAGAGTTTACAATGACTGGGCCCATCCCAGATATTTATGCAACATGATATAGACCTTTTCCAGACCTTCTTCCAGCATCTTTACGTTTTACTGTCTTTTAAAAGTATTACAAATTTCTAAAGCAATAAATGTATTTCCGACACATTTTCATGAGAGGTTCAGAATACTCTTATCCACGTATCTACTTATTCTGACATTTCCTCGGGATCTTGCCTGCCATGCTCCATCCCCTATTTCCAAGGATTTCCCCACACGACACATACTTTTTAAAACAGCAGCAAACACAAGCAGCAAAGAAGCTTTCCGGAGTAACACACATTTTTCACTGGCTAAAGACTTGTCTCCCCCAGATCAGAAGAAACCAGTGAAGCTGGTCCAGGAATACTTGAAGGATAAAGGAAGCCAAAAGCTTCATTCGGTAAAGGGCTTATTCCACATAGCATAGCAGTTTGGATTCAGCACGTTCATGATGGACAAAATACAGAAATAAGCATATGTATTCATCCTCCATCTTTTTCCATCTGGATATACTGCAGGCAGAGGAGACCCGCCACCCACCGCTTCCCATCCACAGCGCTCAGCCTCATTCTTTCACCACCGCACACAACAGGACACTGCGGCAGCTTGTTCACCCCCGCGCATTCGGTAATCAGAGAAAGAAAATTAGCAGTTCAGTTCTTATTTTAAAGCACGGTGGGACCTTGTTCAGCATTTCTGGCAAGTCACGTCTGAGAAATTCATGAGGCCAATGCTCCCAGCCTTCCGCTTCTCCCCACGCCACGAGAGGTGACCCCACGGGGTCCGATGAAGTCCTCAGCAAGACATTCCCACACACCTCCGTTGAAAGCCCACCCCACCCCCCGCCCTAAAGGGCCCACGGCAACTTGCAATGCCTTGTGAAAACTAATAGAAAAATACTTCCCCCAGAGCGCAATCTGTCAGAGGAGAATTCATTTACGACTTGGCTGAACGAGTTTCAGGGCACCGAGGGCTTCCTGGCAGGCAGGAAGAATTATTCAAATCCCCCTTGATTTCCGCCCCCCTGCCACGTCCTTCCTTTTGCTTTGCCTATGGTGCCACCAGAAGCTGGAGCCACTGCTAATAACCAGCCACTTTGCCCTACTTATTTTCCTAACAGGGTCAAATTCTACTACACATGCCACGTACTGTTTATTTCCGAAGGTCTCTAGCAAGCCAGCTGCTCTGCAATTCACTTTCCTCTACCACATATACATGAAACCGCACACACTATGTCCCAATAAAACAGCTTTTTAGACAGTCAGCAACACTGTGGTCGCTATGTAATCAATTTAAATACTTGGATTTGATGCACCATTTTCAGAAACACAGAGATTTAACATGTTGTCTGTTTAATTACACATGCAACCCAGGTTATAAGAGATCTGCAAAAATTTGTTTCGGGAATTAGGAAAAAAACCCAAACACGAGAGAAATATTTGGCAGAGCTCTGTGCCCTAAAGTCCTGAAATATTTATAATGCTACTTAACCATAGGAGCTAGCGCTGCCACCCTCACGCATTCAAAAACCATGAGTCAAGCCCTAGAAATAAGGAGTGTTTTTTAATCTCACGATTTTAATGCCAAGATACACTCCGAGGTTTCGCTGGGTTTTTCAACTTACTTTTCTTGAATCTTCAATGCAACACTGAGGGGATTTTTCGATGATTTAAATTGAATCCAGATTTTGATAGAAGCGCATCAACGCAAACGACTGGGAGCTTAACAACACCCCCCCACTGCTCCCCTCCCAAAAGTTCATAGTTAGCTATGACACTCAAGAGCAGCACCAGCAAGAGTAACTCTGGGTTCCTCCGTGAACTTGACCAGAGCAATCTTCCCATGGACCTCCCCCCACCTTGGAAAGTCTGCTTTAGGAATATCACTCCAGCATGCAGGAAGACGGCAAAAGAGGTCAAAGACAGCCATGGGTGGTCCTGAGTAACATCCAGTTGGGGTTACTGGTGAGGATCTCAAAGCACTTCCTCCTCCTTATGGGACGACTGGCAAAACAAACTCAGCTCTGTTGTACTGCACTGCGGCCCCTTTCATGACTTAGATTTTGTCTTCATTTTAGTTCAAGCTTTTCAACAACAACTCAGCCTTTACTCTTCCTCCCAGTGTGAAGAAAAGGGATGGGGATGGCCAAAGTGGTATCTTATGGGTGATTTTTAACCACCACTACACTTTTAGACTGCTCAACCCGAGGAAGCTGCTACTTTCTTTACAAAGCAGTTTAGCCCTATGGTATTTTAACAGCCTCAGGGGCAAGTGAAACTTAAACACTCTATGGTCTCCTGAATCAGAACAGCCTGAAGTGGCTGAGGGAGGACAGCTGCTACCATTGCCACAAAGCTGGGATTTTGTATCAGGCTCCGAAATATAGTCCCATGCACAGGGTGGCCAGAAACTGAACCACATAGTCAAGTCTACACGCCCAGGGTGGTCACACGTCTGTCAGGAGACTGAAAGCCAGAAGCCACCTCTAGACCCATCTCACCACCCCCCACGTAACACCAGTTACAAAATTTTCCCTGAAGAAGCCAGCAGTGATTCTGGGGCTGGCAACCCAAAGCGCGTGCATGCTGCTGACGGCATCTATGCTTGTTCAGGATTCCAGTGGTACCCAAGTGCTCTCTGCTGCATAAAAGAGCAGCTTGTTTCTTGATGCTAAAGCATTTCCTGCAAGTGTACCAATAAAGCAAAAGCCTTGCTTTTATGATTAAACAGAAACCCTGTGCTGGGCACAGCGAAGCCAGGACATAACGCAGTCTGGCAAGGACTGGCACAGTAAGGAAATACTGGAAGGAAAAGGATTGTTACAGACTTAAAACGCGGTACTTACGCAATTCAAAGCAGAGGCAAGGTATCCCTATAAATACTTATGCTATCTGGTATACAGAGCCCAAAGCTTTCACGTTTGTCGGTTGGAGCTTTCTGACTAATATCCTATATATTTGATTTTAATAGTTTTGTGTGGTTTGGTAGTTTGGGTTTGGTTTTGGGGTGGGGTTTTGTTTTTTCTTTTTATACCTAGCTCTTATTATTCCCTTCATTCCTATCCCATCATACACTTTACTGAACCCTAAACCCTGTTAATGGTACAAATAATAATGGCCTCCAAGCAGCATTTCTCATAAATGGTAACTAACAGCAAAAACACCTGGTAGACTTATTTCAGCAGTAAAACAGATGTCCTCAGGCTAAGGAAGGGAAAAATTAAAAGCAGTACAAATTGTGTTCTCACAAAACTACCTTCCTCTTCATGCTAAAAGAAAGTCAAGTGACAAATTGAAAGACTCAAACCTATTTGGCAGAAACTCAAAACATGGCACTAGAAAAACTCTGATTCAATTTGAGTGGTTAGCAATCTTAAATGCCGAAGTGAGGTATTTCCTAACTCAGAATGCCCATTGTTATCCATTGCCTTTCCCAGAATTTATATTAACATTACATAAATGCCATTGCATTTAAGTCTAAACTATTTGCGTGTCACTCCTCTCAAGTGTACACTTCCCCTAAGGCGCAGCAGTTACCCGTTCCACAAAGTCCATCTTTATCCCCTTATTCTGGATAATACTTTTCCTCATGAGGGATCCCCTCTTGTCAGGTCTCACCTCTCCCCCATATTCAGCCCCAAGCCCGAGTCATACAGGAGTTTCTTTCAAGGGAAAGAGTCCGTGTCGTAGGATAAAGGCTGTTTTGAACTAGGTATTCATTATCAGGGCAAAGCAGGCCAGGGGAATCTCTACCAAAGCTCGTTTGGTACCCTGGGGATAGATTCTTTGCTAAAGAGAGACACAGAAGTCAGAGAGCAGGAATGGGGTAACTACTGAGCTAACCGAACAGGCATAGATTAGGATATGCAATAAAACCAAGTACAGAGCTGCGCACGCAGCGAGCCGGTGACAGAGGAGGCATTCGGAGTTACCAGAAGCACTCAAGGCAAGCCATCTTGTTGATGAGGTCAGGAACCAGTTGACGTCAATGGCTACAGCATCCAAAAATCACGTACCCATCATGTATATCATGTATACCCATTTGTCTCTATCATGTATATCATGTAATCACGTATACCCATCTGTCTCCCATCAGCATGCCAAAACCGTGCCTTACATTTGCAAGGAGGAAGCAGGGGGAAAATACACCAGCAGTTTAGCCTTCTCCAAAAGCAGGAGGTTGCAAAGTAAAGTGTCAACACCGACTGGTTTGCCCTAAATCCTCACTTTGACTGCTGCAATCAGAGTTTCCTGTGAGCAATTTCCAGTTATTTAATCCCACACCATCCAGGGCAGAGTTATAAACTGATCTGGGCTGTCAACTGCAGCAGCAGCAGTTTTCATCAGGTCAGGTATCAAAACAAATTAATGTCATTTGAAGTTTTAACAATCAGCAGTTTCTATGTTTTAAAGTTCAAGTGTAGATGTGTCAATGGAAGAAAATACTCTCACAGAGGAGCTACTCGACTGGCCAGACAGTATCCCGTTCCCTCTGACATAAGTGAGATGGTGATACTTTTATCCAGAGAGGTACCGCAAGAATTCAAGTCTCTGTGATTTAAGCGCACACCTCAAGGAAACCATCTTTAGGTTTTCACATTGAAAATGAATTGCATTTCTAGACGTACACACAAAGTTCATTCTTTCAGTCAAAAACCTACTTATCTGTATTTTGTTCATAAGCTTAATTATTTTAGTCAATAATTCAGAAGAGACAGTTTTACACAACTACCCAAAACAGGACCTGCTCTGAGGTACTAAACTCTAGCTTAAAGAGTGCAACAACTGCATACTGCAAAGAGATAAGAGGACAGAGCATCTCTACAGCATTTCCAGAGCAAGGGGTAGTAAAACACCACCACATACCTAATACGCAAAGACTCCTCATCCCCAAATGCTACTAAACCACTTGCTTTAGCCCTATAGTTTTAGTGATGGAGACTGGCTGGCTGGTCGAAGGTCTGCTTCTAACCTAGCTCTCAGGATGTCATACAAATACCTCTGCTAGCCAGTTTTCTTACGGCTAACAATCACTGGCTAATGCCTCTGAGAGAAAGTAGAAAGTTGGCTGGGAAAGGTCAATCGTCTCCTCCAAACAAGTCAATATTTCTTTCCTTCTGGTAACAACAGTCTGAAGACCCAACACTGCAGGGTGCTGAGCAGCAATGCACATCAACGTAGGCTGAGCCACAAGCAAGAGTCATCTCATGGAGACATTGTAATATGCCTAAAATTACACTTTTGCTCAAGTGTTTTTACAGCAGCAAGGCTTGGGTTCTTAGCACTTACAGTATTACACTCAATCTGCACAACAGCAAAATAATTTAATTTACAAATTGAATATGCTCTCAAAGGAGATTCATGTAAGCCCCTGCTACAATGACTGTTGCTTATAGCCAGTTGCCAAAACATGACAGCTGGGAAGTGGAGAGAATAGACTGTATCCATAGCTGACAAAAAGCTGTAATTTAATAAGCATTCAGTGGCGGTTTTCACAGCTTAGTATACAGACAGACATGTCCTAGCAAGTCTGGCTTCGGCAATTCTAGACTGTAGAGTCCCCAGGTACCTGCCCCCACCTTTGTACCAGCAGCCAAGTCTGCTGGGCTGACTGAGCCTCTGCTGCACCAGTCCCACCTACCATCCCTGCTTAGGGCACCGATGGAGGAAGAGTTTCATCCGTGGAGTTGGCTTTGAGCTCCGACATGGAGATGCAAGCACCATTTTTTTTTTCTGCCAACTTTCTTTGGCCAGTGATTACCACTGACAGAGAGTTGGGGGCTAGTTCACGTACAAGAAAAGTGTTAGGTTACTACATAAGCTTATTCCCATTTTAGTGAACTGCCAATGTTTTGGGTTTTTCCTCCCCCTCACATCAAGAAAAGATTTAAAGAGGATAGGAACTCAGGCTGCCACATAGGATGCAATGCTGCCTGCTCTCCAACTGCTTCCTTTGCAAGGTTGATTGTGTCCCCTCATCACTATCTACATTACATTTGATCAAGCCATGAATCCAGACAATCAGTCCCTCGCAAAGAACTAATACACTGTCCCCTGAGGGTTGAGTATACTCTGTTTGTCAGAATACATATTTTGGGGGATTCCTTTTCGTTCCTGAATAATTGCTAACAAGCCACCTTAGACAGTAGGCAGAGAACACTCTTATTTGGTCTGGTCTCAAAACACTGTGATTCGACGAGGAGCTGCAGAAAGCTGACGGGAAACAAGAAAATTTACTCTACTCAAGATGTCTTTGATGTTTAAAGCTTTACAAGCCTTCCATTTCCCTATCAGTCTAATAAAAGCAAGCCCAACACAACTTCTGGTTTGTACACATGCTCTCTGGTTTGCACACCTCCATTGGGTTTTTTGTTTGCTTTTCTTTTTTTTTTCCTTCATCCTTTTAAAGGCATTAGGTAAAGAAAAACAGAACAGCATAGAAGGAATTGCTTAGATACATGACCAAGTTGGAGACAAGCAATCCCATTAGTCTACCTCTCCATGTCTTTCACAATGCCAAGCTAAGTCTAGAACCACAAAGAGAAGAGGTAGAAATCACTGGCAAGGAAGCCTCACCCTCACTCCAAAAAACACCCAACAATTTTGGCCTCTTACTTCACGGGAAAGAAAGAAAAGTTTCATTTACTAGCTGCATTTGACTCAGAACTATGCCTGGCTTGTCATGTATAAGTTAGAAAGAAAAAGCTTTAATAGCAGATGTACCATAAACTTTGAGATTAAGCTGCTCTGTCTGGCAGAGGGAACTTTTTCACAGCAAAGCTGCCTTTTTTTTTTTTCAAGGGTTCTGAACAAAAATGTTCTATAGCTAGAGTTTCCACCAAGGTGATAGAATTTTTTTAATAACAAAAATACATTTTTATTTATGTCTGCAATTTTCACATTTGCAGCATTTTGCCTTTGCTCTACAGAATTCCTTTTTAAAAATCTCAAATGCTATTACTGCCAATACAACATCACACTTAATGGAGACACTTAGATTATTTTCTCCACAGGTTTAATACATTTTGTTTGTAAGAATATCTAAAGATTATCCCATTACGTTCATAAACACAAAAGCGTAACAAACAGGGAGTTTTACCCTCCTGAAATTGATACACTCTACATTAATCCGTTTAGCATGTAAATCACTATTTGAGCCTTCACAAGAACTATGAAATAATTAACACAAAATAAATGTTTCTGATGCCTTCCAATGGTAAGTACTTCACATTGTTCAAGCACTTGTTAGAGCAAGAACTAGATACCACATTAAGTCATCCCTTAATATAGATCAGGGTAAGCCAAACTTCTTTCATATCCAGTTAACATGCAAACCATTGACCTTTCCAGCAGGACTACTAAAGACCTGGCAAGATCCACTTTTTAGCCTATGGGACTTCACACAAGGCATTACATTTTACTTCAGGGCTTTGTTACAGGCACAGCTGACAGCAATTGCAAGAGTTCATGCTTGCAAATACTTTTGCCTATCAGATGCAATTTTCTCTTGCTTGTACTTTTACTAAGTTTAACTGTTTAAGCTGAAGTTTCTAATGCACGACTAACTCGGAATGAGATAGAAACTATAATAATCCATAATAAAAAATATTACGGACTATTCCAGTTCAAATTTTCTGGTCTACATTAAAAGAAAAAAACACCAATCTCTTAAGGAATGCATAGCATCTTCCTGTTTTGAGTGGGGACTCAACACTTGGTACACGTTGAAGCTTGATAGTATATATATGCAGAACAGTCACCCAAGTGTCACAGAATTATTAATTTCACTCCAAGTTTTCTGGACTGTAGAACACTGAACACTACTGTTTTCCCTGTCCAGTAAAAATAAGGGACTGAGAGCAGAAGTCTCTTCATGCTCCGTGGCTGCTAACTACGCTTTACACCAAAACTACCGAGCACATTCCATTACTGCAGTGCTTATTGATCTGCTTTGAGGGCGTGCATCACAATACAGTCTTCAATTTATAATGTGCTATTTTGTCCCCCTACTACCTCTCTCCTTGGGTCAACGTATCAAGAGTTGTGCTGGGAACTGCACTGGTGTCTTGAACTGACAAAAGATGAAGAGCTAGCATGTGTGGGACACCATCCCATTAACTGACAGTGTTGAAAGGTGAGTGATGAACGAAGCACAAAAATGCAAAAAGATGGTGGTAATACCCCTGTGTGGTGTTATGCAAGTCATTTAAATCAGACTTTTTACAGGCTGTCCAGTAAGGGCGGCCTTCATTCCCCAACTTGAAACCTTAGGTCTGTTCTGCAGAAGTGTTTAGTGACCGCAGGCATATGCAGATGGCTGGTGTGTGACTAGTAGCCAGTCACAGGGTAGCACCGGCTTCTCCTCACAACTGTACCAAAGCTAACAGCATCCACACTTTATCTCTCTTCCTCTGTTGCATCTTCCTCCTTTTCTTTGAACTTCATTTTCACAGGTACCTAGTTTTAAGCAAGTCATTAGAGAGGCTGCTCTCCAGTATAAACATAGCACAAGCTCCTATTGCATAATTTTTTCCCCCCCTTCTTAAGAAGATGAGACCGAATTCCCACAGCACAGCATTGCCAGCATGACCGTGCTCCTGAAGAAAATCCTTTCCAGAACAGTTCCTGGAAGCAAACCTAACTATACAAACCTGATTTATCAGCAAACTTGCCTGAGAAGACCATCATAGTCCAAATCTAGACCAGTATAGCCCACAATCACCTACTGACATACTGACAGCAGTAGCTTGTCTGCATTTAAACCAGGCTAGTGCAGTTAGTGACAATCAAACTCTTACTCATCAGCTCCGTCTTCGTCATCGCACATCAGAGCAGCAGGACAGTATAAACTCCTTAATAGGAGCCAGGCTTTAAGTAAATATGGTAACCGAAGCTACTTGCACCTCAAAGGATTCTGTGCCCAAAGTTCATAGCCTTTTTCTTCCACACGCTTGAAGACCTCTTACGGAAAGGGAACCTGATCAGATACTGTTGTCATTTTTTCCTCTACTTCTACTGCCCTGAAGACTTCAGTCAAAGACTCATGTAATACCAGCCTTAGCAGTGGCCTCCTTTCCTTCTGTCTCTATGCTTTTAACAGCCACTTACAGAAGAAAGCATACTTCTATTTCTCATATTTGTTCAAACAAACCTCAGCCTCATTTTTTTTTCTTTTTGAGCATCGGCAAGAGGAATATCATCCATCACCTTTCACATATTTCCACTGCTTTAGGAACACGAGAGACAGTTTTCTCTCACACTTTCTCTTATATTGATAACATATGAAATCTATTCTTAAAAAGTCAAAACAAATGAAGAAAAGCCAACAATGTTATCTCCTGGCTCCATCCCAAAGCCAAACAAACAAACGTTTCAACACCATGTCTCTTCTCACAATGCCTTCTGATAGCCATCGGCCAATGAATAATGAGAAAAACAGTTACACTAAAAATAGCATCTCCAAACGGGGGGAAGTCGACAGAAGTTGTCAGGCCTCCAGGGCCAGATTCTCGCAAAGAAAACATGCCTTATTTTTTTGCAGTTACTATTCAATAAATTGTCCTGCTTTTTGGCCTCCGGAAGGACTGCCAATTTTGCATCTGCTCTGAACATCTAATCAGAGTTTATTTTTTCACTACATCTGTCTTTGAGAAGCGGACACTGCAAACAAATACTTTAGTTTTTCCACCATGAAATATTTAGCTTGTACTCATCATACTTTAACTAAACTGTCACTTATAAGGGGAAAAAGAGTTACCAGCATTTTTTAATGTAAAAAGAGTATGTTCACACATCACATTAGACATCCCTGAGCTACAAGCTCATTGGTTCCTTTTTCCCCCAGTACAGCCAGGCTCACTTTTGGGGGAATGACATCAGTAGAGGAACTATTTTAAAATAACTTAGCTTCCTACTTGGTCTGAGGAGGTTTTCTGACAAATAAGGTCATGAGCAGACGAGATGCAGGCACTTTTCTTCCGCCTCTTCTCCCCCATGCCCTGCCTTCTTCCCAACCCCACTCCAGTGACGGTCTGTCTTGCTTCAGACTGCACAGCAGAAGAGACAAGGGAAGGAAAACAAATGGTATGGGGAAACATGGCCCTTTTCCCAATTTTCAGCACAAGGAGGTTAAACAGTGGTGGGAAAAGAGGCAATGGGGAAATTATGTTTGTACCAACTGATCTCTCTTTCCATCAAGTTAAATGGAGGAGCTCTATAAAGGAGGATGTTGCTTGCAGGCAGCTATGCAAACTCTGAAGCACTAACCAGCACTCTTCAGGCTTTCAGAAAACTCGCTCATATTAAACCACTTGTGCAGCTGGGAGCTTTTAATTGTCCATATTCCATTTGGTTCCCAAATAAAAACTCTGCTCCTTCAGGCCTCGGTGCAGAGAGGATACAGACTTTGGCATCCGTAGCTCATTTGTCATTCTCAGTATTTTTTTTTCAGTAAACCATATCTTGTAAACAGAATTAAACAGAACACAGTAACACTTCTTGCTTTATGTCTTGGCTAATCCCATCCATTTGATAAGCACTGATAGTTCCTGTAAAATGCCGCATTTATTGCCGTAGGAGCAGGATCAGCAGGTAAGTGCTGTGACCTCTGCCAGGGTCTCTGACCCTGGGCCAGAAGTTGCCGTAGTGGAGCACATCCTCAGCTGTATTTTGTGCAAACCATCACAATTCGGTAGCAAGTCAAACCAGCACAGCAGTGCCAGCAGCTGCCAGTTAGGGCTTAGTTAGTAGCTCCCAGTAGCTTCCAGGATGAAGCATAAAGTTACCAACACCATTATCACTGGCCAGGCCAGCAGTTGTTCTAGTGTTTCTCTCCTGTTTCATGTGCCTGCTTGAAAGACCATTTCCCCAGCCCTCTACTGCAATAGCTTATTTCATACTTACACAAAACTTGATTTTATTGTCAATGACACGTACGACTTAATAAAATAATTCACACAAACACAAGGGCAAGAGGCTCAGCCAGGCTTCAGTCAATCAAAGCTGACGCGCTCTAGGTCCATTCAGTGCATCATTTTCCTTTATTCTCTTCCCATTAACATTATTTTCACAGATGTTAATGACTTTAAGATAGCTTGCTTCCAAACATTAAGGCAGCCAAAGGCCAAACCCCTGAATAAGCAAACACTGTGCAAAACCAATCATACATGCTCCGACCACGTGGACAACTTGCTGGGGAACCATGTATGTACCTGGGCAGGCAGGAAGGAAAGCGGGAGAGCAGAGGAGACGACTCCTCTGATAGTGACCTCCCCATACCAGCATGAGGAATGTCATTATGCTCAAGTTGGATAAATGCTGAGCAGCTGATGTTGCTGCACATCCATTCCCTACTTCATCCCAAGGTGGGCTGCTCTCCCACCTACTCCCTAGCCGTACTGCTTGCTGACAGATTCATTATCATCAGCCTTCCATCAACTACACGCTTGCAGCAGTAATACAGAAAAACATACCTGAAACAGATGAAAAAATGAAACCTGAAGAACTGCAAAAAGAAGGGGCTGTTTCTAAGGGGTTTTAAAGTACTCAGAGAGCTATATAAAGTGACTGACATAACCCTGCAATAACTGTTGCTATTAGTTATGACATTGCACCTAGTCTACAATATACTAGCTTATGAGAAATCAGATGTTACTGCTACCTCTGCATGAATGTTAACCTGTTACACCTTAGCTGACATTAAGACTTTCAACTGAAGAACACAAAACAGGCTCAGTTTACCTCACATACGCAATATGGAACACACCCATTTAAACTGCATTCTGTACAAAGCCAAATGACTTATAAAAACTTTCTCCAAGGAACCATGTGAAATCTTAATTTGTTCAAATCGTTACTAAAAAGAGATCAGCTTTTCAGATAAACAGCTTTAGAAACCAGTGTTTTTTCTGTGCTTCGTAAACTGTACTTTATTTGAACTTAATTTCGAGGAGTTTAAACTAAAGCAGGAAATTAGCCCTCAGCAGTGCAGCCAGATTCATCCTCAGCATCTAGAGGACAAATTAAAAGCAAAAGAAAACCAAAAACATCCTCCTTGCCAAAGAACATAATTCTGCTGTCTCATTACTGTTTTGCTAAAATAATTTAATTAGCAGTCTTCAGATACAGGAAGGCATTTATGCTTCATCAGGAAAAGAAGGGCTGGGGGGGTGAATGGTACACGCTGTTCTAGCGTACCAGGAACCAGCACTGAATTCTTCCAGCTACCGAGCCAAAGCTGGATTGGCATACCAGAACTAAACACCTTTTTGATCAAAAAAAAAAAAAAAAAGGCAGCTGTCAGTCATCTAATATTTGCATACTCTTAACCACAAATAAGAAGAAACAGTACAGCTGAGGAGCAGTGCTGAGGTATAATAGGTGAATTGGATATTGTGCTTCCCCTCCCATGCACAAATTAAAGTCCTAAAACCACTCTGGTCCTCATTGTTCATTATGTTCTGCTCTTGCGGGCACTAACATTTGTCATTAGGGAATCCCATAACTAAGGCTTTTATACGTAGCTATTTAGGCCGATTCCCCTAGGCTACTCCCTGCTACAGCGTATCTGATTCCTGCAATAAAGTAGTAGTCTAGGCTCATTTCAACGTGTGTTTCCGCTTTAGAAGCTTTTAGATGGGAAGCCTGCTTACAGCGGGGCTGCACTGTAGATCTCCAGGACAGCAGAGGCTCCCACAAGAAAGTACTACCTTTTCCTAAACCCAGTTGTTTACTATGGTTTACTGCCTACAGCGTTTAATTGCTCATCAGTACCACACACAAGTGTCCTATGCGGGCAAGAGCCTACGCTTTTACAAAACCTTGTCATGAGAGCACTTGTACTGTCAAATCAGAAGAGACTATTTGCATCCTCAGTTCAAATTTCTCATTAGTGTAGGAGTAATCAGCTACTGAACAAGAAACTGAATTACAGTTTAGCTTGGAAATCCCCGGAGTTTGGGAATAAACTGCTTCTCAGCCTCTTTTTGGCTCAGATATCAGCTGTATTCAACTGTACACAGGCATTTCTACAGCTTTCCAGTCCATTTTAGCCATACAAAAATAATTTTGCAGACTCAAACTGTATTTTTACTTCACCAGCATAATCCGCAGGTGAATAGGATAAGGCAAGTCTAAATGAACTGGCAGAGTTTGAATCGCTAGTTGAGATTAGCTAAAAATATTGCTATGATGCATAAACCCAAATAGAAACCTGCTCCCGCTCCCAGGGCAGTATCAATTCTGCAGTCCCAACAGGTGTAAAAAATAATTCATCTTTGTCACCAAACTGTATGAATATGCAGGAAGGGGAGGAGAGCTGTTGACAGAAGGTGCCATTTGTACATAAATGCTTCCACCCTGCAAGTCAAATTTAAAGGTGCTGGGGTATAGAGCCATTAGAAACCAGTTTCTTCACACAGAGATTTCCAGTGAACCTTTAAATGCAATACTGCAAAGTTTGTCCCTATATTCTATATTTAAGTGCTTCAGCCATCCGAGGAAGGCTTTGAAACTCGGCCCACACTGAAAGAAAAGTCCTCCCTGAAAACATAGTTTCAAAGTAGGAAACTACCTAGATAGCGCCTGGGTACAAAGATCGCATTTGTTTTGATTTATTTAGTTCCTCAAATGCTTTGAACATCAGCTCAGAGCACATACTCTTTATAAAACGCTCGTGAGAAAGTGGCACATTCACTCGGGCACATATTGATGAACAGCTATTTACAACTACTGTCATTTAAGTGCCTTTTTAATGTAAATAGTGGGATTTGCAAGAACAGACACCAGAAGATCCTCGAGCTGCTTAGAGCTGCTGAATAAACAAGGGTAAGGAGTGATTTTTCCCGTTGCCTCCCATCTGAACTGCACGGGCTCAGCCCTGCGCAGAACATTGCCTGCTTCCTGCCAGCCTCCAACCTCTGCATCTCCGTTTTCTGGGTGGGAGGAAGGAGGGGAATTCAAGGGTGGTTTCTTTTGTTTGTTGCAGAAATAAATGTAGATAAAACAACCATTTCAAATGAACATGTCCTTCCTAAGACAATTTTGTTGGAGCCTTCAGACAATAAAGAAGATTTATTTTCCCAGCTTGAGCACCTCCCAACAGCCCTCTATGCCACAGGGCAAGTTGAGCCCCAGCATCCGTAATTAATGGCTTTGCATACTTACGTCTGAAGGCTGCAGGCCGGACACAGCACAAGAGATACACACATGCAGGCAAAAAGGCAAATGCACTTACCCGAGAGATAGCCAGAGGCATGTTGAAATCCTTGCCCCCTTGAAGTCTGAAACCCCAAGGCGCCGGGCCCACCAAAGACACGCTGTAGTTGCTCATGATGTGTAGTATTCAAGGATCAAATCCAAAGAACTGATGCCTGCAGAAGAGGATTAGAGCTTTAATTTAAAGACAATAAAAACAAAAGGCACTGTCTACCATTCTGAAAACCGTCTTTCTTCGTCTGTCTTCCCCTGCATAGTACAAAAAGAGCCAAAAAATGCACACCAGGTCTGTCATTACTTGTGCTTTTATTCCTCACCTGGTTTTCTACACAGCGTAAGAAGAAATGTAACTAGGGAACTGGTAACACAGATTTGGAACTTTGAGAACTTCTGGTGCTGAGACGTTTCGCAGCTACTTCTTACTAATCAAATACTGTGTGGGGGATAAAAAAAACCCCGCCACCCAACATTAAAGCTCATCTTTAAAAAAAGTCAATGTTGAGACAAGCATGAATTGACAGGATCCCTTAAATCCAAGTACGGAAGAAATTAGCACTACTGGCACATTCACTTCTAATAAAATGAGAATCATATGCTGCCATGTCATCAGCTCAAAGCTTGTTTCTAAACACATTATGTCTTGACAGCTTCAAAACGATGTCAAAACATCACAACTTTGAAGTTAATCAGAGGAAAATAAAATCCTTGCGACTTTTTTATTTTTATAGCATAGCTTCATATTGGTAGAACAATACTACAGACAAAACCGATATTAAAACCAACCCTCAAATGAAAGCTGTGAACTAAAGCGAAAATACCCGCGGCTGCAACTTAGCACTGAGGCAGCAAAAGCAAAGCAAAACCCGAGCATATCCCCCCCCAAAACGTGGGCAACAAATTACCTTTAAAAGGCAACAGAAGCACTTAATTGCTGTTCAGCGTCAAAGATAAGGGCTTCAGTTTCACCTCAGATAAGTAACGCTACAATGACATCTTAGGTAGTGGATCCCGTCTATTTTTGTATGGTCGAAGGCAGGCAGGAGCACACCAGGGCGGGCGGGTGTAAGACTACACCGGGGCACTGCCAGATTCCATACTGGGACAGGGACATTTAAGGTGGACCTTCAGTCAAGCAGAAGCAAGCGGGCTGCAAACCCCACCGAGCTCTGCAAAGCCCGGTTTTACCTGTTCATACACTGCAAGGGGGGGTGGGTGTGATTTTTTTTTTTTTTTTCTTTTTTTTTTTCGGAGGCGGTGGATTTTTGCAAACGCAGCCCAGCCTTGCGGACCTTCAGAGCGGGGTCTGTCCCACGGCCCCCGCGGGTGCCGGGAAGGACATTTAATGTCACTCCCGGAGAAAGCCATCATTCACACACGCTTCTGGGTTCACCTCCCAGAGCCACAAAGATACGCTGCTCAGACCTGTGTCTAAATCAAACGGCAAACTTTATTCACACCAGCGGGTGCTCAGGTAACCAGAACCGGGCTGCTGGCACCGGGCAGAACAAAATATATATTAGGAAGCAGAATTCGGAGCTGGTAAGAGCGGTGCCTGGGTAGCTGGGCAGTTCCTGACGTGCCCCTGCCTGTTGGCACCCAGCAAAGGGGCGGCTCTGACCCCAGGCGCCGACTCAACCCAGCCTTAAAAGTCTCAACAACGCACAGGCTGAGCTCTCGTGTAGCTGCAGCGGGGCG
>VYZM01023224.1:257367-330061 GCA_013398915.1 Dromas ardeola
CGGGGAGATAGGCTCGCCTCCTGAAAGTACATCAAAGCGGGGAGCAGCAGCGAGGCAGAAGAACCGTTCAAACTAACAGACAGTGCTGGCACACGAACACGTGGCTGTAAAGTGGCCATGAATAAATTCCGCTCGGAAATTAGTAGGGGTCCGACAGTAAGGAGGAACGGGAGGTTTCTGGCACAGCCTCACCGGAGGAGTGGGTGCAAGAAATCAAACTGGTTCTAAGGTGAGGCTTGATCAGCACACCTTATACGATACACTTGCCTGTGAGCAGAACAATTATTTAACCGGGAGACTATCAGTTTGACGACCCACAAGGTTGCTGAGTCTGAAGCAGGACAGACCTGCTGGGAGATGGCCCTGCTGAGCTTCACAGAGCCTGGCATGGCCACCTGGCCGGAGGGAGGGACAGGGTGAAGATGAGGCCATAGCACTTCAGTTTCGGCTTTAGCTGCACCGCACAGCTAGGTGAGGCTTGAGGTTCATAACTGTCATACTTCACATGCATTAAGAGTCATTACAAACAATGGTGGCTGTGAAAGAAATGTGCACCGAATTAACAGTACCATCAGCACTACAATTCAAAGGATTTCAATCCTCTCGTCAGGCATGGATTTACCGCAGAGAAAGAGTGCAGAAGAAAGCCTTGAATTCATAGAATCATAGAATCGTCCAGGTTGGAAGGGACCTTTAAGATCATCAGGTCCAACCGTTTGTCCCTACTTACTGCAGGGGATTTGGACTAGATGACCTTTAAAGGTCCCTTCCAACACAACACATTCTGTGATTCTATGATTCTAACACTGACAAAAACCACCACGTCCCTCAGCACCACATCTACATGTCTTTTAAATACCTCCAGGGATGGTGATTCAACCACTTCCCTGGGCAGCCGTTTCCAATGTTTGCTAACCCTTTCAGTGAAGAAATTTTTCCTAATATCCAATCTAAACCTCCCCTGGTGCAACTTGAGGCCATTTCCTCTTGTCCTATCACTTGTTACTTGAGAGAAGAGACTGACCCCCACTTCGCTACAACCTCCTTTCAGGTAGTTGTAGAGAGCGATATGGCCTCCCCTCAGCCTCCTTTTCTCCAGGCTAAACAACCCCAGCTCCCTCAGCCGCTCCTCGTAAGACTTGTGCTCTAGATCCTTCACAACCTTCATTGCCCTCCTCTGGACACGCTCCAGCACCTCAATATTTTTCTTGTAGTGACAGGCCCAAAACTGAACACAGTATTCGAGGTGGGGCCTCACCAGTGCCGAGTACAGGGGGACGATCATTTCCCTAGTCCTGCTGGCCACACTGTTCATGATACAGGCCAGGATGCTGTTGGCCTTCTTGGCCACCTGGGCGAACTGATGGCTCATATTCAGTCAGCACAACCTGTAGTCCTTATCATGGATGGCCCTGCCTAGACCCTCTGTCCTCATTTAGCAGGAGGGCAG
The DNA here is from genome assembly GCA_013398915.1 of Dromas ardeola. Lineage (NCBI taxonomy): Eukaryota > Metazoa > Chordata > Aves > Charadriiformes > Dromadidae > Dromas > Dromas ardeola. The sequence goes on from VYZM01023224.1 coordinate 258,818, forward strand.
CAGTGTCCCTCACTTGGGTTGTCAACTGAACAGACCCGGAGCGCAAGTTTGGCCCAGCTGCGCCCATGCCCACACAGGCTACCCCACGCGGGAGCCCCCAGGTTGGAGGTGGTGCCGGGGTAGGTGCCTGGATGTGCATGAAACCGAAGCCAGCCCAGTTCTGCCAGTACTAGTTACGTGAACTTTAATAGGGGTATTTTAACATTGTCCCGCTCAGCTGCGTTATCTTGTCAGCCGCTGTGACTAGGCCAAATGCATCTCAAAAATAAAAGCATCTAAACCCTGCACTAATGTAGCCAAACCACTCTTTCAGAAATCTTTCTTCTTTACTCTGCAGTTTTCCTATTAAGTATCTCTAATCAGGCAAAACTGAAAATCCCCGTCACACACACAGTCTCTCTCACATGATTTTAATTCATGGAGGTAAAAATTCCCCCACTCAGGGATTTTTCATTGTGTCACAAGGGCCTTAGGTCACTCCCATGCTGTTTTATTTATTACAGTAGAAAAAGCTTCAGGACCCCACTCCCCAACGTGACTCACGTGACATCCCCAAGGTCAGCGTGTCCCTGCGCTGACTGCTTGGGTAGCAATCTGCTTCCAGCTCACCAGGGCGGACAGCCTGTGGTCTTAGCCTGGAATACCGGCTAGCCACATTAGTGAAAAAAAAGAAAATCCTTTTCCACTTCAGTTCTTTAAAAGCCTTTGATTTTTCTTCATGGATTCTTGCCCAAGCTACCTGCGCATGCAGCATCTCCAGACCAGGTTACATTCATTCACCAGCACTAAAGGAGAACTTGCAGGGAGACTTCTGCTGGTAGGCATTGCAGTAGGTCTCGCCCTTGGCAGGGCTTCATGTGCTCTGCACCATACCCACCCATTGCGCCCAGGCCAGTGCCGCTCCCAGCCCAAAGCTGGCAGTCTCCACTTTTAAGTCCGTCATGGCTTCTCTGCCGCGTGATCAGTTCATGACAAACCAATCTGTTCTCCTTTGCCTCCCGAGACAGGGTACAGAAATTAGAGGCCACTCACTACTGCAAGATCTCCCCATTCTTGGTCACTTTTCAAATATTCTCCTCTTTGAGAAAAAGCTTTTCATTAGAGCTGAATAGTGAAATAAGAGATAGCAAGTTGAGCAAGAAACCTCAGCAGCAGCCAGAACTGTGGCCTGCCTGTTCTTCCTACCACCACCGTATTTTAGACAGAGCTTGCATTTTTCCCTCTAAACAAGGAAGGAAGAAGTCTGGAAATTAATTAAATGCAGTAGTCTGCGAGCCGTGCAGATACAGCCTATCTCAAAATTACTCAGGCATTTAAGTCTTGTTTAAATGCTAATGAAATGCCTTAGGTGCCAGATAATGGGCACTGCGAAACTCTGACAGAGAATATCACCTGCGGTCCTGAAGTACAGAAAGGCACTCGTAAATGGAAAAAAGCAGCCCATAAATTATGAACAGATTAACAATGCACAGTAAAATGATTCTCAATTAAGCAGCAGTTAATCTGACATTAGCTTTCTGTGTGCTAAGGCACTGAACTACCAGCTGCGCTGCTACTTTCAGTTTTGCTTTTCTTCCAGAGGTAAAGCTAATGCAAAATATTTACATCCAGCGTATAGCTGGGAGTTCAGCATGAAGTAACGTAAAGTAACAGGAGGTTAATGTGAATATCGTCTATAGCCTCACAGCTTATTTCCAGTTCCAAGATAGCTCTCAGGCCAAACAATGAAATAAATTAGATAACGTTCTGAGTGTTTCTGAGAAGCAGGGGCTGCAGTCAGCTTTTGACAGCTACAGAGGGCAAGCTGTTACGCTCCGCTCATGGTGAAGCCCAAACTGCCTCGAAGTGGTATCACAGAAGCACTTTTATTTTTCTGTTTGTTCGGTGTTTTGTGGCTTTTGTTTTGTTTTGTTTTTCTTTTTCCTGTCCCTGGTTTGGAAAGATAGCCAGTGCTGAATTACATCCTCTCTCATACATCCTGTCCACCACAGTAACTCCAGTTAGCCTAAGGACTGCCCCGCAGCGGAGCTGCCAGCAGAGTGGTGGGACACAGAGTGGCCGGCCAGAGGGTCAGGATCCGTCCAGCTGGGCAGCTACACCCCCCCAACTCACTTTAGGTCAACTTTGTCAGCCAAGAAAACCCCATGGTCAAGTTTACTCCTACTTGTCACCTTTTTTTTTCTCCTCTTCGATCCCTGGTTCTTTCTCCAGGTGTGCCAACCATTTTCACTTTTCTTCAGCCCATTTTTCCACCAAGCACGTTTTCTCGCATTACTGCTTCCGTAGCTGTCGTCCTCTCTGCCTGCAGTTCACTCACCACGTCAGTGATCAGGCCAGTTTTTAAGCCCGTGGCTTTTGTCAGATGGAAACGTTAACAGCATTGGTCTTCCCACTTTAGATAGTTAGCCATTAAAGCTCTTAATGTTATAAATAGATTTACAGTCTTTTTTTGTATCTTAGTTTCTTCTTTATTTTAGCTGATCAAGCCTTCTTTAATTTTTCCTTATTGGTGCTTTTTTTCTTAAAGAAAAACTAATATTTACTAATAAAATACTCCTTATTTATAATGTCCCCCAGAATCTTGGTAAATTGTGTAAACAAAGGAAATAAGTGTATGTTATTACTGGACTCTTTTGTAGTGCAGAGACGTAGAGCAGACGCATCTGGAGCGTGGCCATTCATCGAGAAGCTGTAAACTAGGCAAATCTGGCTTATTCTCTCCTTCTCAGGTAAAAGAAGGACCACCTATCTGGGGGCCATGGCCTGTGCTATAGGTTAAACGTTTCCTCCCCATGAGTCCTAATCAATAAAACAGCAACTAAATCTTTTAATTTCGGGGAACACGAGAAGCCTTTTGAGGAACTCCAGGTTACATACTTATCATGTTAAACGCGGCCCGTTTTAAGGACTAAAACCAATCCGAAACTTCTCAGTACATCACAGCCTCAACAGCTTCAGCCTCAGCCCCGCTGTGAAGCGTTAGCCTCGTTTTACAGGTGGTGACCAGAGGCAATAAACATTTATACATGGGAGGAATCAACTGTCAGATAAAGAATTGAAACCAGTTCTTCCAAATTCCTGCGCAGCTCCCAGCTACCGGATTACCCTACCCCAGGCTGACGTAGCCCTTTCTGCTGCTTCAACCACAGCGATGCCTGGGAAGAAAAAATTAAAAACAAAATAATTCAGATTTCATATTTACCATTCTTGACAGAACCAAGCATGTTACGGGAGTAATGCCTTCCATCATCCGTGCTCTTACCTCTTGAAGCACTCCGCCTGCTTAAATTTCCTTTTCCTTAACGGCAGGGAACGGATAATGCAGAAATCTGTGGCTTGGTGTGGCTTTATTACAGTCCATCGTCTGCGCAGGAAGGGCCTGCTGAGTGATGTCTTTGAGCTACGTTTGACATACACCACGAACACCAATTAAGTAGGGTTCAGCAGGTAAACAGCCAAACTTTTGGGAGTGATCCTTGGAGTTATTTGTATTAATTAGTGTCATGGGAGAAGAGGTGCAGCTTCGCCTGTAATCTTTTATGTGATATATTGCCTTAGCGAGGGAGGGAGCGGGTGCAAGCTGTGGCACGAAGAGCGCTTTGCCCGGCAGGTCGGGAGCAGCCCAGCACACGGGTTTGGACAGACATGGCAGGAGGGGAGCGGGCAGATCCCCTGCGTTATTCCTACCGGCACCACTAATTCACACAGGCACGGCTCATTCACACAGCCTTTTCACTAGACAGGTCTGTTCTGCAGCCCGGGCAGAGGCACTCGGTAGATGCCCTTTGGGGCTCGGCCACCACCACCCCGTGTCACCTTCACCAAGTCGAATCACTTCAGCCAGTTCACGTAATGGAACTGATAAAAAAAAACAATGTAGTCCAAACTAGTGAAATGCCAGTGCATCAACAGGACTAACAATATATTTACAAACATAAAAGAGAAAAAAAAAAAAACAACATAGCTTTCCTGTTGCATTGACTTAACTGACTTGGATTTTGTAGCTATTTAGGTAAATCCATACAGAAACCTCTGCGTGCAGGGAAACCACTGTTGGCCTTTGGAACTGCCTCTAAAGTTATATTTCTTTAGGAAAAAGAAAATAATAATAATGAAACCAATCTGAGAACACATCAAGGAGATCTTATTTTAGCTGCTGTCCACAAAAAGTATTAAAGCAGCTGCTTTACTATTCCCACAGTAAATAAAATACATCTAACCTTTACTGACAGAGGAGAAGGGGGAGGAAAAAAAAATCCCACCAGAGAAGCTCATATTTATACATTTTAAGAATTTGGACCAAATTTACATACACCAGCGGCACATTTATGTGTGAATTATGTTACAATGATTTATATCCCTCTTGCCGTTTGTGAAAACGCTGGTTCCTTGTTGGCTTTGCAAGGTTGGCTGCCACATAGATCTGGGTGTCACCAGCAGAAGAATGAAAACCACGCTATGCCAATATTTTTGGCTGAAACACTGTACGTAAATCAAGAAGAGCAGGAGGGTCGGAAGGGACCGTAGGCACCTAAGAGCATCCTGCACCTCTAGCTGGCAGTCAGGAATTGTCACCTCTCTACGCACTCCCCGAGTGGATCCAGGAGTCACACAAACATGAAGTGTCACCCAGCCCATGCCTTTCCCTCCTGAGGTGCTATAGTGTTTCTTGCCAATCAAATTTGCATCTTAAAAGCGCTTGCGCTTTTCTGGTCCCAGCTGTTCCCATCGGAAGGCCGTCCTTGCCTCCGTTTGTTTTAATGGCCAGCAACCTGCATCTTATTTCCAGACTAAGTTTAGTCACAGACAAATTTAAATAGTTCTTCTCCCTCCCCGCTGTTTCACTCCCGGATATTTTTAGATGGAAACCATATCCCCTGTCAACCTTCATTTTCCTGGGCTGAACAAGTCGAACTTGCCTTGCCTCCATTTGTAAGGAAAGATTGTGGGACTTCTGGTGATCTCAGTAGCCTGTCTTTACACCTGTTCAGGCTTGTATTTTCCTTGGACACGAGACATCAAAATCATATATAGTGTCCTGAGGACACCTTACCGATGTCATCTTCTGTAATGGATTTAGAGTTTCCACTGGAAACATCTCATTTGACGTGTCCCAGAATGACATTTCCCTCTTCTCTAAAAAAATATTGTATTAGTGCTCCAGAGGTATGATGGAGTTGGCCAGTTGATTCATTTTTTTTTCTACTTTTCTTCCATTTTCAGCTTACTGATAAGTAATCTCCATGTGTGTGCTTTTGTCATTTATGCTCTGAATTTATCTTCATTGCATTTTTCTTCTTCCCATAATATTTTTCAGATCTTCCTCCTTCCTGACAGTGCCTCCCAACTTTTTGTCATCCACAAAGGTCATCGGCAAACTTGTCGTCTTTGTGCCTAGTTGCCTTGATGGCCTTCAGCAGCAGAAGGATTGGAGCAGGATGTCAGATGCTGTCCTAAAGCCCAGACAAATGGGATCTGACACATTCCTTTTGTTTATAATTGCAGTGATGAAGGAAGAAAGCTGTGAGGTTAGCCTGATGCGAGCTGCCCTTGGTCAGCCCAAGCAGCTGTGCTGGGAGGAAAGCACAGAAGTGCTGCAAGAACTGTCTGTAGGGGTGTTCAGACCGGAGCCAGCAGGAGTCAAAGGCCACTCAGAGGTCTGAGAGAAGAAGGAAAGAGAGAGCATCAGTATTAAAATATAGAGAAGTTTCATGATGTCTTAGATACAAAATATTATTGTGCCAAAGTTGGCAAGGCAGCAGAAGCAGAGAACTCAGCAGTGTCAACAGCAGTTTGTTTCAAAACATGACAAGGAACAAAAGAAAGACGGGGAAAACAGTATTTTAGGCTTGTTTTAGGTTTGTTAAAGCAAAGTTAAAAAATTCTCTTACACTGGTTAAGGAAAGAGGAAAAGAAAGAAAAAGCTGCTATTGAGAGGCAAATATCTCTCATCCATGCTTCCTATCAGCAAGGTGGTGGCCTAACATGGATGAATCAAAACCGTGGATATCTGGGTTATTCTCTAAGAGCTTATTTTCTGTACCCATCTATGGAAAAACAGGTAAGCCAGTTCCTGTAGAGGATGGACAATATATAAACCACCACAAGGGAAGCAGGACCTTATGCAATTGGCTTTGCGTGCCGCCTCGTGCAGTCCGCAGCATCTGTGCAGCTACAGGTGGGACATGTAGTCAGATTAATCAATCCAGGGATAAAGAGGAGCTGACAGTACTTTGGAGGAGCGTGGTGTGCCTGCAATGTGTTAGCTGTGCACAGGCCTGTGCTTTCCATCTATTCCGATGAGGACAACCCTCCAAAGCACAGCAATACAATCCCCTCATTCTCTAAGCTTTCATTTTAAAGAAAACATGACAGTGACAGGAGGGTGGCATCAGTCATCTTTGGCACGGCGTACATGTCAAATGCGTGACCCAGGTTGCACAGCAGTAGCTGCGGTGTATGTGCTACGTGATAGAAACATATATTAGAACTAATTAAAGACACAGCTAGAAAGCTGGTGGAAGGAAAAAAAAAAAAAGAGTGAAAATGGGAAAATGGGAGGGGCAAGAGTGAAAAGTTTTAGCCACCACCCATTGCCTCTAAACTCATATTATTTCTAAAAATACAAAGGCAGAAAGCTGGTAGGAAATGTTGATGCTGATAGAAAATTTTCAGCAAATATAGGGCCATGGCGGTGCCCAGTGTAAAACTCCTGAGAACCGGGGCTGAATCAGACAGCCTTGTCCTAATGCTACTGCTCAGCTTGACTGAGACTTCAAAGCCTATTAAAATCAAGTAGAAACTTTCTGCAGCTCTAAGTTTAAAATTGACACTGGGCTTTGTCTCGCATTTCGCCTCTTCCCCAGCCCTGTAGCTCGATACCCCTTGTTAGCCCGCCCAGGATCGTTTCTGTCCATCTCTCTGGAGAACATTTGTCACCCGGGACCGCTGCAGCCCCTGCTTATTTCACGGAGAAAGAATTTTGGCAGTAATTAGCTGAAGTGAGTTTCTGGACCTTCAGCCTGTTTGTTTGACCTCTGGAAGTAGGTGGCTAATTCAAGGACAATGGGAGCTGTCGTGTTACCTGTTTCCAACATGAAATCAATCAGCGGAGAGCGGGAGTGAAGTCAGCCTTTCTGTTTTGATAAGAGGGTGGCCAAAGATCTCTGGAATGAGAGGCACTCCAGCAGCCACCCCGGGCGCAGGGACGCCGGCTATTTATACACCCAGGGGCAGGGGCAGGGAACAAAGTGGTTCCTCTGCTCCCATTTTATTTTTATTTGCCTGAAACTGAAGGGGAACAGCTTTTATCATCTAAAAGCATGCATGGCCAATGTTGGGGGTTTTTTCCCCTCTTTCTGGTTAAAAAAATAAAGAAGTTATCAGTATAGCATTATGTCATATACATATTGTTATTATACATATGTCTAAATATTGTTTCATCCTGAAAAACTACAATTGCTCTAAGGACAACCCTTTAAAAAAAAAAACAAACCTAAAACAAAACCTATTGAATCCTGTATCCCATATGTAATGGTGCTGTACCTGGTCTGTGGTCCGCACATCAGCAACCAGCAGACTGCAACACTCGGGAGCCGGTTGCCTGCATGAAACGGAGGGACAGGGATAGCAAAGCAGAACAGCTGAGAGAGACGAGGCACGCACCGGTCCGGATTTTATCTGACAAAAGTCAAGTTAATAGTGTTCCGTAGAGTTGAATTTGCGTGCAGAACTACGTTTGAAACTCAGTTATACACGTATTTATGCTAAGCCTCATTGGAACCAGACCCAAGTCATCTCAAAGGTTGGGATTTGTCAAACTGGCCTGAGACATAACTTAGACTCATTGCAGTGTTTTCTGCCTTGAGGAAGGGAGCGGTAGTGCTTAATTTCATTCAAAAGTGCCCTTTTCCTGTCAACAGAGATAAGCCCCAGGAGAGTCACATGCAATTCTCCAGTGCTAAATATGACAGAAAAGAGTCTTTGGGAAAAGAAGCCCAGTGCAATACCCTAGGGAACACTAATTGTAAGCTTATTTTAAGCATCTTACATGGTCTGAATAGTTTACAAGGCTGTTCCAGTTGCTGAGAAGTCAGAAGTCTCGGTAATAAAGACCCTTGGGAAACCGATCCAGCAGTTTTACAAGTTTACAGCGCTGCTGGAAAAGGGCCAGCGAGCTGGTCCTGGAAATGAATGGAATATTTCTGTATTACCTCATATAGCTTGCAACACCGTAGTAGCCGAGTAACTCACAAGCGTTACCGCGTTCAGCGTTGCAGTATCTGAATAATCCAGGGAAGTGCAAGCGCAAGCAGCTATAAAAAGTTTCACCTCTCTTTTGTGGGCAGGTTTTGAGCCACTCCTTGCCTAGCAGGGAACAATCGCCTTGAAAATCCTCTCTCCGTGGGGCATGACCCAGACCCAAAGCGCGGAGGAGCCTGGCCCTCTCCAGGGCAGGCTGCTCTCCCGTTCCCACCCCAGCCTGCTCCCAGGCCGGCTCTAGTAGGGCAGCAACGCCAACCCAGCCTCAGTTCCTGTTTCTCAGTGGATTAGCCAGTAGATTAATGACAATTCTCTGAGGAGACAGAGGCACCTGCAAGAATTACCAGATTAGCCTCTAATGGGCTGCTTTCCCTTGTCCCACAAGCCGCGTGGACTGAGACAACATGAACGAAACTCGTTGCAAAGGGCACTAGAAGCCATAGGAGCTTTTCATTAATCTATATAGCTTAGACCTTCTCGTAGATCATTACCATTATGTTATTTTTAACACTAGCAGTCACTGGGTATATATATCTGTGGTTTTAAACAAAAGCGTGGCTCCAGCCCAGAGGCTTTTTGCAAAACAATTTGCTGCTCCTTCCCCCTCCACCTCCTCTTTTCCTTCCCTCTCCACCCATAAAATTTACATCCAAATTCAGTTATCTCTGTTTAGCTGACAGGAAGGGCAGAAGAAAAAAAAGTAATTGATGATAGATTTAAGAAAATAACACATCATGTATGCAGCACATACATACCATAAAACATTTTAAAATGCCATGAGCCAAAATACATCCTAGGAGCAGGCTAATCAGACTTATTTCAAAATAGCTGCTTTTAGGAAAAAAAAAAAAAAGGATGAGAGGAGCTGATTGCAAAAAGAGAAAACAGAGCACATTTTACATGCCTCACCAAAACTTTTGCAAAATTGCTTCTAGCCAGCTCTGTTTGAGGGAACAAACAGAGGGAAACCAGCATGAGAAATTACTTTTTTCCTTCTTGCACAAATCAGAACTTGACTGCCGAGAATAATACGCCCCGTCCCGCTGCGCTAACCTTACAGCCTCGGGCACTCTGCTTGAAATGTCTCATAAAACAAACAAATCCTTCTGGAGTAAACCACCTCCTTATCTATTCAGCAAGAAAGGAAGAGGTAAGGGATGAGCGATGGCAGGAAACTTGCGTTTCATTCCAGTGACGAATTTCGACCAGCCTTTCATTCCTGTCACTGGAGACAGAAGCGCTTAAGAGGACCACAAAGACGGGGATGAATGTACACAGCTCCTTGTAAGGAGTGAAGCTCTCTTTTTGGCAACTAAATGCGTTTCCACTGTTGTTCAGTCATCAGGACCGCCAGACAGAGGGTGTGGGCTTATGTTTTTTCTTTTTTTGGGTCTGTCTAGCCAAACTTTTGCATAACTTCCCCCACCCAGCCTCGCTGATGTCTCTTCAACGATTTGGGCAGTCCGTCTGCACAACTTGCATGTTCTGGCTAACCTGATGAGTGATTTCCTGGGAAATCGGCTGTGTCAGGAATGCCTTAATCCCTGCGTAGGTGCCGATCCAGGGGCTGGGGCAGGTCCCTGCATCGCCAGGGACAGCTGTCATCACCAGAGCCAGCCACTGGGGCCGAAGCACCTTTGGGCAAGGTGGGCACGCCAAACCATGACTACTAAAATTGTGGACATTCCTAGCAGGCGGGAATTGTAATCCGTCGCTTGAGATGGTATTAGCAAGGTCTGATTTAAGAGGAAACGTGTGGGGGAAAAAGGTGAGCTTAACAGTCATATATAGTTATTGCAAGCCCAGAAATATGCAGGACTGTAAAGAAGCTTTTCATACAATGGAGGTAGATACAGATGTGAATGAAAGATAGGACAAAATTAAGCATATTGGCTAAAAACAGGCATTGTAGGACTGACTTCATAGCTCTCCTGGGTAGAAGAGTCCCTTTGATAGATTACAGAAGTGAAGTAGATTTTATTTCCCTCTTTTTCAGGAAAGCATCAGATCTAGGACTGCTTGGGAACCTATTAAACAAACTGCAGGAAATGGGGACGTCTACAAAAAAACCCAGAAAGTTGGTAAGAAACTCCCAAATGGGAAATTTCAAAGCAGCGCATGAGTCTTTGTAACAGCGTTGAGAAGGGTCATATGGGTCTGCAGGAGGGCTTTGTGTGGAGTTACTGGGGGTAAGTTTTGAAGCAGAAAGTATTACATATTCCATTGGCTAATGCAAAAAATCTGTTTTCTTCTTTTTGATGATAAATAACTGGGGGAGGGGTGGGTGTTCTTAACCCAGAGAGAGGGTGGAATAAATTAAAGCTGGGTGTTGGAAGCCTTGCAGCCATCAGAGGTCTGAAATCCTGGAGCAAACTTCAGAGCAGCTGGGACAAGGCAACCTCGCTGATTTTTCTGGATGGTGTTTGGTCTGTTTACAAAAGACTGTGTGGTATGAGCAGAATAGGAAAGCAATGAACAAGGCTGTGTAACACAAGTTGGCTTGCTGTAGGAGAAATCAAATTTTAAAAAAATGCATTGCAAGTTCTCCACATGCTTGAATATGGGTAGATCCTCTTCTCACCCTCAAACAAAACTCTCGACCTAAGTGTAGTTTCTGAAATTTCTTCAGTTTTCTCCAAATAAGAGCAGCCTGGTGCATCGAACTTACTGCTACCTCCCCATTCTTAATAAGAAAGAAAAACTGCTGAACCTGGAATACAGTTTTGGCTGTTCGTTTCAGCCTGCACCTTTGGTGATTGCTGGCCAACCTTTTCATGGCCGGATGTGGCTTGTGAACTGTGACTTGGTCCCTTCGGCCTTAGGGGGCTTTTCTCTCTCTTAAACATCTCCCTTCATGTGTTAAGACTGACAAAGGGTTGGTGTCTACTGCCAGTTGCCATGCGGCTTTTCTCTTCAGGAGCAAAAGCGGGAGCGCCTATTTTCATGGGGACTCGTAACTTCCCAGCAGAAAGCTGCAATTACTTATCAGTGAATTGGGGTGGTTAAGGCCAAGGCAAAAAGTCTGACAAATACCTTGTGAGGTGCTTTGGTATCATTCTGTCTGCAGGCATTGATAAAACCAGAACCTATTGTATCTGTTATCAGGAATACACACTTGCCCTTTATATGCATTAATCAGTTTTGGAGGACAGCTATTTTCAGAGGGGAATGGCCTTGAATAATTTTACATTTTCACTTTGTCTTCAAAATTTGTGATATTGAACATAATCTTTAATCCTCAAAACATTTAAAATACCAGGAATAAGTTATTAGTTTATGGCTTTTCCCTCTTTCCCATATTTTTGGAAAGTATCAATTTCTCCAGCTAAGGACAAGATACAGGATGTATCATTCCAGTAGTGATCGTTCCTCACATTCAACCTCATTCCAATGGCTAGAAACCTGGCTTGACCCTAGCTAAGTTAAAAGGAGGAACTAAACCAAGCCGGGGTTTTAATAAAAGTAACATTGCATCAGGTGCACAAACTTTCTGGAACAGCTAAAGTCTGCAAAGAGAGTCATGGATTTTGGCAAAGCACTGACATGCTTTGATGGGATCACCAAAGGCGTAAAGTGACCGCAAGACACTGTATTTGATTATCTCTTAGATTTATGGAGGATTTGCTTGCTTGGAAAGAATTTTTAGAATGATTGGCATACACAATTTGTGTAAGCTAGCGGTGTTGGGATTTTATATACAATTCTATTTATATACAAACTGGGGGTAGTTTTGCTGCTTGATCTAAGCTCGTGCGTAGGCAGACGGCGCGAGTCTCCATTTGCTGCTTGCACGTTCGTTTGGACACATCCCCACAGCGAATGCCAAATGATCCCACAGCAGAAGGGCAGCATTTTACTCCCACTGCAGAGTGCCAGAGACACAGCCAACAGCCACCAGGGCAATAATGAAATTGCTCTACTCAGAAATGGCGTTGGCCAGCAAGGAACCAAACAAGATTTATTAGTGGCCTTTATGTAATGGACGCAGAAGACTTAGTGTACCTTTATTCCAATAATAGCCTATCCAAGTGATGAAAGAGATTTAAAGGAAAGATAGCTGTAGGTCCTTGGTACTTTAAAAAAAAAAACAAACATCTTCTAGGCTCTCAGTGTTTACCCTTTATCTCTTTGCTTGTCCTCATCTTTCAATTCCACTCAAAGGCATGTTTAGGCCGCGTGCATAAATGTCCATAAATTCCCAGTGGCTTACAGTAAAAGCAAGGAAAAAAGTATTAATTTTAAGATTTGAAGGGGACTGGGTAGAGTTACTCTATTGACCTTTGGTTATGAGCTTTCTCCCAAGGGAGAATGGTCTCTTCCCAAGATCTCACCACCAGCCTTAGGGCCTCCTGGGTTAGATAAGGTGAAAAAGGGATTGAATGAAATCCTCCCTTTTCCCATAGGTGTTCCTCAAAAATTGATCTTGAGCACCTTTAAAGGTAGCCAACTGCTTTCTTCCCTCTGGAGATGAGTAAAGCTGCACCTAAAGGACCAACCCCAGAATACCTCATCAGGAACAGAGGAACAACGGCAAAAGACTGAACACAAATGTTTCCTACTTTAAAAGCAGGGATTGCTTACTAGAAAAATGATGGGCGGGGAGCAGGATCATGCCATAGGGCTTTTAGCTTTTTTCTTTTTTGTTTTTAAGTACTAAAGGAAGCAGTTTGACAAGGATGGGAAAAAACATAGGGGAGAAAAGGAAAACAGGCTGAAGATGGGGAAGCAGCTGAGAATCAGAGAAACAAAGCCTCTTACCTGTGTGCTGAATGTCGGGGTGGAGGAGAAGACGTCGCAGGGTTTGTAGGTGAATTTGTTGGATTCACTCCCCTGTCTGTTGCTCTCCAGCTGGGGCACCTAAGCGAAAGGCAACCCATCATCCCTGTAGACAGAGAGTTCAGTGCAATAGAAATAATAATAAAAAAAAGTTAATTCTAGCTAAATTTAAAGGTGAAAAAAACAGCTGAGAAAAGGCTGTGCTACTGCATCCCATAGGTCCCCAATAGTTTTTGTGCATCTCTTGTTTTAAGAGTGATTTGTAAGGCACATTGTTAGTTAAGAACTATTTTGAGAGCTGAATCAGAGACAAAGATATGGGCAAAGAACTGAAAAAATGGCCAGCTTTACAACAGAGGGCTACAAGTAAACAGTGGATCGCATCCCTCCCTCCTTATCCAGAAGCATTGACCTTCTCCTGAAATTAACTCAGTGCTTAGTTGCAGTCATCTCAAGAGCCACATTGCCCACCTTCCCTCTGACTTTGTGAAGCACATCCAGCGCCCAGCAGCACGCGTGGCTAAGTATTACCACCCAGCGTCATTCAGGCTGGGGAAGAGAAGCAGACTATGGAGCAAAATCTGTTTCTTCATCAGATGGGGGGGAAAAACTGCTGTTTCAAAGCCATTTTAGTTAGTTAGGAAGTAGCTATGGATACTAGATGCTGACTGCAGAGCGTGATGCAGGTTCACGTCAGTTAGCCATGTTCTACATGTTGGTCCTCTTCCTAACAGGGTCAACCCAAAACCTGCTTCTCTACTTAACCATAACAGAAAGCTATTTTATCATTTGCAACTCTCTAAGCTTTATTTTGCCAATTTCTATTTGCGGCATTTCAGCATTCTCTCCCACAGATGCTGCCATCTCCTCTGCTTTCACAGCTAATTCCTCATGCAATGCAATTTCCTGAATGGCTTCTTGCTTTTTCATGAGTTAAGTGTATTCTTACTGTCTAATCCAGGATTTGCGCCAGTCAGCTAAGGGTAACTGTGATAGGCCATACACTTATTTTTCAGACTGTGTGATCATAGGTACTAGATTACTAGATTTTAGCTTAAATACAGATCTTAGTTTTATAGATGCTACCACTTGAGCCACGGTCCTTTTATGGGGGGGGGGTCTGAGATATTGCTGAAGCTGGAGGGGAGGCAAAAGGGCTTTTTTTCTAGCCCAGAGTGCACACTTTCTTGTGAAATGTGATGTAATACGGGTTTTTGAATCTAAATTATGCCTAGACTGTATGGGTGCCAGGATTTGGAAGTCTCTTGTGCCACTACAGCTGACACCTGCAAGAACTTACTTGAGGATTTGGAGCATCTGTGGTGAGTTTAATCCCTAAACACAAACAGATGTAACGCCGTCATTCCTAACAGCTCAGAGAGTGGTTCCCAAAAAAGAAAATAAAAATCCTAGCTACCTAAAGTGTACTGAATAAGCTGTTCTATTTAGTATTAATAATACACATACATGTCTAGGAAAATAAGCGGAAAATAGATAAAATGGCTTTTCCCTTTTTAGAGTTTGTCTCTTTGTGGCTGCCACCTGCATCCTTGTAATCCTAGCACCAGCGATGACCAAGAGGGAGAGAAAAATAGAAAGGATCATTATCTAGAATGAAAAAAGTGACAACCTCCTCCTTGTGACCACAAAAACCCCCTTTTCTTCTCTGGGGCTTGGAGGACTCAGCAGGGGACAGTGAAGTCAGAGCAGAGGAAAAAGGAGATTTTTTTTCCTGCCTGAGAGTTTTAACACCTTTGAAAGTTTTTGGGGCAGCTTCAACTCTTTGCATTTGTCTCTGTCCTCCTTGTACTCCTTTTTTTTAATCAGATTTTTAGTGAGTTCTCTGCCCTCCTCTTAGACCAGGAGGCTGAATTGTGCAGGTGCACTGCTGTTCGCATATTAACGACAGAAGAGAGCCTCTTTGAACAGCAAGGTAATTCCCATTTTTATCTTAGGGACACAGAACAGCAACAGGGAGAGATTCGTGCAGAGAGGAGAAAGAGCAATAGAGAGAAAAGGAACAAAAAAACCTTTACTAAGATCTAACTGATAACTAAAAAACAAATAAAGAAAAAATTCTATTGCACTTGGTATTTTAATAATGTTTTCATTCTTCATAAAATTAGGCTTTAAAAAATAGCCTTCTATGCACTTAAAAATCAAACCTAATCCTGACATGGCTTTTACTGGACAACCTGAACTCTTGGCTAGACTTGTCTGAGACGGGGATTTCAGAGACTCTTCCCGGCTTTCCTATAAAAACGCATCATGATCCTGGGTGACGACACTATCAAGAGCATTGCTGCGGGTTCTCAAATGCAGATGTAACTGGTGGAAAAAGAAACCTCACTGATGACACCTAGTGTTTTCCCAAATCACAATTGAGAAGACTTTAAAGGGTACCCAAGAGGCCTCTCCTCCTACGGGTGGCGCTGGGAGAAGAGCATCAGTGGGTGAAGCTGCAGTTTATACCCAAGGGCTCGCTTGCCTACAACTACGTCCATGAAGAACAGCTACCGAAACCACTTTGCGGCCATCATGTCTGTGGGGAAGGAGACCGAACCTCAAGGAATTCATATCTGCTGACAAAGCACAAAACCCCACCAAGTACAGGCTTTGCCACTTTCCCAGCAACCTGGTAACCAGTTCTTCTAGCAGATGTTTGTGCAAGGAGGTTTACTTGCATAAAAAGCAAATCACAGCCTTAGATACAGTAACATGCAACTTCCAAGTTGACTACGTTTGCTGTAAACCCATAACAGCAGCTGATAACAAAAACCACTGCAGGTGCAAGAAGTGGTTTCTACTGATCTTCAGTAGAAGAAATGGACTTCTGACTGTGGATGTATAATGAGCCTAAGAACAGAAACTTCTCTTTTTACGAGTTTGAAGAAGCGGCTATAATGAATTCAGCAGTGACCACTTTTAGCAGCAGGTGTACAACTGTGCTTCCTGACAGGGCCTATTTAGCAGCTGTACAATAGCATAGTAGAAAAAAAATATTTGGTGTCGGACTTTTCAGCTGATGTGAAGCACTCAACATCAATATTATGACATGAAGTTCAAAAGTGCAGCTAGCAAAAAGCCAGATTGGGCGCAAGCCCGTCATAAAGGAGTCCTGCTGGTTCCCGCCAAGCGACAAGTGGAAGGTTTTGCTGGTTGTGAGGAGCACGGGTGTAGAGAGTCACACGTCTTTGTTCCCATCTGCCCGCTTCGGGCAGGCAGAAAACCAGCCAAAGACCCTGAGAGGATCACGAAAGAATGAAAGAGCGAATGAGTTTTCCCAAATCTCTTAATCCTCAGACACCAGCCCAAACAAACAGGACCAGTCACATGCATCGCAAAAGGCTGGTGCCCAGACTAATTCCTGCAGAGTTACAGACAGTGGATAAAGCTTTACAAACTTAAAAAAAGAAAACTAAACCAAAAAACACCAACCAAAAACAAAAACCCCCAAACCAACATGTTTTTAAAGCCTAAAAGAAGAGCACTGAGACTAGCTGAAAAGGGGAGAGAGCAAATTTGTCTTTGCCTTGCACTGTTGCGCGCAGCATCCTGTAAATTCTGCCTAGATTTATAGATCTTGAAAGCAAATGAAGAAAGATACAGAATTCACATGTGGAAATGCATATGCTGAGAATAAATCAGCTGAGACATTTCAATAGAGGTGCAAGGCTGGCAGAGCACTGCACTGGCACAGTCTCTATTTAACAAATGAATCTGCAGGGCAGCGTATTTCTGGGAAAGCTTTTGGTCATTCCTTTCTCACCACTCCTCTGCACCCCGAGTGAAGCGATGACTGAGTATTTACAGCCTGGCCGTGTCAGGGGGTTGACAGTCCTGCTGATTTAAAGCGCGATCCTACTAGGAAAAGTGACTTTGTGAATGATAACCTCATGGCTTTCTATTTATTGCACCTCACTGATTTCCAGACCAAGTGAACTGGGGAAAAAAAAAAAAAAAAGACCCTTACAAATAACTCAGTCAGATTGGGTTCTTTCTTCTTTACCCATCAATGGCAATTAACAACCCATGAGTCAAGCTCTGTCTTTTTTTTATAACTGAGCAAACCAAACCTGAAAGGTTCAGTGTAGCTTTTCTACTTTTGCTGTTTAAGTGAAAGAAATACCCCACTCCAGAGCTCCCTTCCCTGCAATATACAGCTCCTCCTTGGCAGCCAGGTACCCTGGAGCCCTTCTCAAAGAGGAGAGGCTCCAGAGTCCCCTCTCCCAGATCGCAGAGGAGGGAGAAGGGGATGCTGTACCTGCTCATTTCTTTCTTATTGAAAAGAAAAGTGAACTTTAGGCACAATTTTAGTGAATGCATTCCCCTCTACTGTTTTCTTTAAGCTCTCCACCCTGCCCAAAACTGTCCTGTACACTTGAAATGCCCGTTGTTCTTTTACCTTAGTCCTGCTCTGCTAGCTATATATATTGCATGGCAACATAAATCATTAATAACTCCATCAAAGTAGGTGGAACCAAGCCAGTAGAAGAAAAAACAGTCCAATTTTTTCCCTATTAATCTGCCCATGTGTTCTCCATTTTCTTTTCCATTAAGGCAAATAGCCATTGAGTAGTCAATGCTGTATATAACATATTGCAAAAATGTAACCAGGCAGCTTAGTTCAGCTGCTTGAATTATGCGAGGCTGTCAGCATTTTAAGACTGCATCTCAATTTGCTCTTGATCAAACTCTAAGGGGGCTGAGATTTCATGCACCAGGACCAGAGCTGGCCACAAAATTTATTTTTTTTTCTTTTATTTAATTTTTGGACCAAAAAAAAAATTAATGCAGAAAACTCTGTTCTGAAGAGATTTTTTTTAGTTTTGTTTTCCATCAAAGCAGAAAAAGCTAGATTTTTCTGTTGCGCTCTTTCCTCCCGCTCGCCCCCTTTGCTCTGCTACATGGCCCAGAGATCCTTTTCCATCAGTTTGCCTTGTTATGCTGCAGCTTTTCAAAATTTGGCTATGTTTAGGAAAGCATTGGAAAACAGCAAAAGGAAAAATTAAAAAAAAAAGGAGAACTGCCAAGCCATAGATGCAATTAACTGCTACCTTCAGTGACGAAGCATGAAAACCAAGGAAGAATGCTTTTAAGATATAATACTTCTTTTAGAAGTATTTCATGAGAACTGGGAGACAAACAATCCATATAAAGCAAAGCTTTAACATGTTTAAGGAATCTTGTCTCTGCTTTCTCACAGGAAGCTGAACTCAAACTTTGACCTCTGGTTCCTTCATCTCTCAGCTTTAGGTAACAGATGGGATCCTGAGACACTCTCGGAGCAATGTTTCCATTTTTACCGGTTAAAAATGGAAAAGAAGGGGACTGTGGTAATCCCCAAGGAAACATTACTTCTCTTTGGGCAATATGCTTGAATAATAATTCATATTAAAACAAAAAAAAGATTCATCCTGAAAGAGCACAGCACAGAACCAGCAATTTGATTTCAACTTTTTCTCGCTTGTGCTCACTTTGCATTTAAGGTGCGTGGCCACTATCAGTTCTCCTGCAGGTCAGAGCACATGAAACTAGGAATCGAGTAACGAACACCACTTCAAAAAACTCTGGTTTTAGAAGACTGATTCAATTAGCATATAGCTCTTCTCTTAATAATTTCCTCGTATCTCTGAACACAACTAATGGTGAGCTGCAGCCTCTCCCAGAAAAGATCCTGAAAGCAATTAGTGGAAAAATGAGTAATTATTATTAATAGATACATTTTTCTACACCTACTGCTTTAGTAGCAACTCCTGCTGCTACCTCATCCACTGTCTTCTAGCAGCATGATGGGTGGCCACAAATACTGATCAGACTGGGATTTTTGTACTGCACGGAAGAATGGGCTCTTGATAGCCGACAAACAGAGTGGCAGAGCATCCTTTCTGTCTTTTTATAAATTTTGTTTAACTCCTTCATCTGCCCTTTGTCTCCTTGTCACTGCCAGTATACTTCCCAAATGGTATGATTGCAACCACGTGCTGACAGCAGCAATAATATGGTAACGGCACCATGAGTGTCAAGACAGCCTAGGCAAAGCACATCAATTACTGGGATGCAGAGCAGGACCAACCAAGGAGCATCTTGATTTAAAGCTTAATTTGCCTGTACATCTCACAGTTACTGACCTATTAGTGGCTTCCTATATTACTATTAGTATCTCAAAGGCAAGCTTTCAAAGCCGCAGCAGAAAAAAAAGGTATTTTTTTTCCTTGCTTATAGAATTTAATAATTTTCATGATAATTTTGTCCAAAGCTGCTTTGTAGCAACAAGGTTGTTAGAGGCCAGTTCTGTACTTGCTGGCCACAGCAACAGTTATCATCAGCAGTGATTTTGCAGAAGAAATTCAACTCACCTATCACCAGCAGCTCCAGTAATTGAAAGTATCTTTTTTTTTCACCTGTTAGCAAACATCAAGCATTTTTGAATCCAGACGTAAATAAATAATATCCAGGTGTAACAAAGTATCAAGGGCTGCAGGACAGACTGGGAAACAGTGCCAGAGATTTTTTCCAGGCCTCATAGCTGTGGTTTATGACTATCTGGCACTGAAAAAAGCACTCCACCTCTTCAGTATCTCCTATACTAATAAAAGCAGTTGAGAAACCCCATAGTTGCCTCTTGTATAACAGAAAAAGGACTGAACTACATACGTGTACTGAAGATTTTCTCCTGGGAAAATAGCCCTGTAGCCTCTTAGCACCATTTGCTGGGCCTCAGCGAGCTAAATTTATGCTGGGAGGAGGAAGGTGGGAGGCAGAGCACGAACCAGAGCCTGTGTAAGTGGGGGAGCAGCGGAGTCTCCCGTGCCCCCAGGTTCTCCTTGCTGCCTGCCTCAGGCCATCGTGGAGGGGGTGACAGGGGCAGCAGGAATGTGGCAACCACCAGCCCATGGTAAAATGATCTACAGTGTGCTGCTCAGCCAGACAGAGCACCGGGGAGAAATCAGTCCTTCCAACAAATTCCCCCTCATTGCATCAGTTTAGCATATATATATATATCTATATATATCTATATATGTGTGCAATATTGAAAGGCCCCACTGGCAGGCAGGTCCTTACACTGCTGCCTGCTGAAGGGATACTGTCTGCAATCCATTATCTGTCCCCTCAATTTTGCCTGTTCTTTTGAATCTTTGCAGTGTATTTGAAGGATTTCCCACTTGTCACGTCTTGTTCACGCTGTCAAATATTCCATTATTTATTCCTTGCAGGAGCTCAGAGAAATAAAAAGAAGCATTACCTGGCTCAGAGCTGTGTCTTCAAACCCTTCCTTTGCAGGAGTGCCCCTCCCAGCCCCACTGTGCCAAGGGGAGCAAAATCACTCTGGTGTTGCCTGAAGTTAACTTGAGACACCTGCCACGGTGGCAGAGCTGGAGCAGAAGAGTGCCTGAAAGACAGGCTCAAGACCGGAAACCAACTAAATTATTTTCCAAGGTACCCTGCTGTGACAGTTTCGGGCAGTTTTCATCCTGCCTCCCTTTATGCTGCACTTGGTTCTTCCCCGCTGTGCTCCTGCTCCCTGCTCACTTCTGTGCAACTCTTCCAAGTTTCAGCTGACACTAGTAAAATTTTCTCTCTTGCTTCATGGGCCATATATCTCGTGCTTTAAAATGCCAACAACCCTGTCTCTCCTCCCAAAACAATGTGCCTCCACTACACAATAGCTTTTAGCTGTACCATAGACTTCAGTTTTGTTGCATTCTTAAAAATTAAATTTTAGGAGGCAATGATACCTGCTGCTTTTCCTCTGGACCAGGCTTTGCCAGACACTTTCTCATTATGTCACTCGGATTCAATTTCACTTTTCTTCAGACTAAATATTGCTGCAGATACCTAACACTTTCACTCTGCTGTATAAAAATAGAGAGAACCTTTCATCCACTTTTTTTTTAATCTATTGCAGTTCATGTGCAATACAACAGAAAACTTTGCAGCAAGTGTTTCTGGTCTGTCCCCAAACTACCAACCAACTGCTTGCGTTTAGAGGGCTGGAGCTTAACCCTTCGTTATTAATGCGGTGAGAAGTGTTTCCATTCACCCCAGTGCCCGGGAGCTGGATATAGCCTCTGCGTCACCTGAAATCCAAGAACACCCGTGTGGTATGTGGCACAAGACATTCCCGGGAGCTGCAGGCTGGTGCCTCGTTTTTAATGTGCTTGTTTCCTCTGAGTGCTTTAGAGCAGCATGAGAATAAAAGGTTATATTTTTAAAAGATATCGCTGCTTGAAACTGCAGTAACATATGTGGCTTTTCCCTGGATAATGCCACTAAAGGGCCTTACAGCTTCCCTTGTCCTGTGCCTATAAAACAGCCTCCTGGCTTTCACTGCTCCCCTCTTTTGCTGCTAGAGGAACTGGGAAACGTTGTTTTTACTGGCAACACCCCCTCCCCATGAAGTAGTTGTGGAGACAATCGTGACAAACTGTGTAGAGGGGGGTTCAGTGTGACATAGCCAGGGGTTCAGGCATGATATAATAGCCCTAAATCAATCATGAGAAATTTTAGAAATACCTGAAATACCCTTGTTGTGGAAGAGAAGAGACTAAGCCCAAGGCCCTGCCTGCCTGCCCCAGGCTGCCTTTGCAGCCAGCCCGGTGGTGCATAGGTGGGTGCACCTTGGGTCATAGCAGCACGGAAGCACCCAGGACGTATCGGCTACAGAAGCTGAAGTTACTGACTGAAAGGTTTTTTTAGGTGCATTTTCTGTGTCAAACACTTTTGCTGTCAAACACATTAGAGGTGGCAGCACCGGGGTGGAGGCAATAACCACAATAGTTGACAGTCTGCTCAAAAGCAAACCCCCTTCCCCTCGGCGCTCCTTGACCCTCTTTTCCTCACCCCATGGTTTTGCTTGTGGGGCTACAACAGATCTGGTGATACTACTCCAGCCACTTCCACAGCACCTGGCTGTAGGCATTAGCCAGGAAGAACGGCGTATGGAGAAGAGCCGCTCATTAAATAGGCCATTACTTCATGTAATGAATTCCAGGAAAACGCTCTATATTTTGATTACGGGCATTCAGAGCGGGAACGGCTAGTACAGCACTTGAGATAAGGAAGAGGCCAGATAGACTTAAATAGCAAACCTTAGTATGACTTATTACGTAATTATCTGCCCCCCATCACTGTGAGGTCTGCATGTCTCAGGCAGCTAAAAATAGAGCAGCCTCCCCTCACGTCTTTCTCTCCGTCCAGCCTGTGGGAGGAAAGACTTGACTCACTCGCTTGTGTTTGGGTGAGCCCTGCGAGCCGCACCGGCAAAGGGAAGCAAGGGTCACGCATGCTGAAGCAACACTGGTCTCTCCCTCAGCCGCAGCAGACAGAGAAAATACATTCACAAGTTATTAGTTGACCTGAACAACCCAGAGGCTGCCCCTGGAAAGTGTCGCTTCTCCATGCCCCGGCTCTGGGGAGACCAAAACCTCCTGCCAAGGCACCCCATGCTCCCAGCTGGGCTGGAGAAAAACACCCAGGGCTTATAGCCACTTACCTTTTGTTTTTTGGGGGTTTGCTGCACCAAAAATAGACAAAGGTTTTTCCTCATCCACCTGTCCATGAGCCTACAGGAGGTGACACCTGCCTGCAGCGGTGGCTCGGGCAGGGCACGCCGTGCTGGCAGAGGCAGGACAGGCGCTGGGAATGACAGCGTTCCTCGTGGTTCGCCAGGGCAGTACAAGGACATTCAGGCAGATGTGCTGCACAACCTTATCCTTAGGCTACCCTCCGCCATTTCCTGTCAGAGACAATATAGCCATAATACTCATTCTCTAACAGGGCATCCCACGTAGCACACCCACAAGATGCTGGGACTTCCACTGTCATTGCCAATGTTTTATAACATTGAGACTAGAAAGTTCAACTACTATGGAAAAAAAGAAACATCCTATAGGCTGGAAGAGAAGCGTGGGCAACGCTTTTTCCAAATTGGTTATTTAAAAAAGTTATATTCCTTTGGAGAGAAGGCTTGGAAACCCTGCCCTTAGAAATACCATTTTTACAGTAATTTCTGGTTACCCCCATGAGGCAAGACAGATTAAGGAGGGAGGATAATATTACTCCAGTGCCTGCTATTTAGTCATGTGTCCTAGAGCGGGTCCCAGGCATACGTTTTGGTGAGAATTCCAGCTATGTGTTTGCATCTGTCATTGAAATTCACCGTACTATACAGGTAGAAATATTACGTGGCAAAATTTGGATCCCAGTTGAGATCCAACATCACGGTTGCTGCATTATTTGGACCTAGAGGTTTGTTTTGTATTTTTGATGTAATACCTACAGCTGAAACCCAAGTATTTTAGTGATTTTG
Source organism: Dromas ardeola (assembly GCA_013398915.1). Lineage (NCBI taxonomy): Eukaryota > Metazoa > Chordata > Aves > Charadriiformes > Dromadidae > Dromas > Dromas ardeola. The sequence continues at coordinate 282,168 of VYZM01023224.1, forward strand.
ACCACATACTGCAGTCAGGGAGGGTGAAGGGTCTGGTGTTTGGGCTTGGATGAGGAGGAGGCTGCCACAATGCTGCTACTGTCTGGGCACATGTTCAGGCTATGTCCCAGCCTCTGCTGATGTTAAATGAGGATAATTACATTTTCTTCCCTCCCAGAAGAGCTGGGAGACAGCCTGTTGATAAGCTATTCAAGTTATTCCCCAAAGCGCTTGCCAACTGCTTAAATAGTCTGTAAATATTTTGCAGATACTCTTTAACTGCAAACACATCACATTTCCGCTCCAAGTTTTTCAGGCCTTTTCCCAACTTCCCAGCAATGTTGTCAGAAGAGTAGGGAGAGGGCAGAGGCACACCAGGGTGGGAGAGGAGGGGGCAAATGTCCAGACCAGGGCATCCAGGGGCAAGGACAAGAACAAATGACCCAGGACCTCCTCCCAGGATGAGGAACCAAAGCAGCTTTGCTGTTCACCTGGGGTATCCTGTGTCTTTACTGTGCTGCTGTGCCATGGGATGGAGCTCTTGGGTTCAGGTGAACGGAGCAGGACCCCTCAGCTGGGAGAGGAGACCACCAGTGGAGATGATGCAGCTTCAGTGGGGCTCCAGGGAAGGTGCCCAAAGGCAGCGATCAGCCGCTCTCTCAAAACCCTACAAGAACTGGAGGGTGCAAAATTCAATTACCACACATTGCCTCAAAACTAGCAAATGAAGGTTCTGTTTCATGTAAATTGCAATTAAACCACAGAGCCTGCGGGGTGTTTTGGTACTTGGGCTGTCACATGAGTCCCAGAAGTGATTCCATAAATCCATGGAAGAAAAAGAGGTCTGTGAAGGCTTATTAAATAAAATTTCTGGCGTAGAACTGCTGAAGGCTGGGAGAGCATAGCAGGAAAGTATCAGTACCTGTTTTTCTTCTCTCCCTAGACACTTGGTCACTGTTGGAGACAGGATATTAAGTCAACTGGACCCTTGGTCTGAGTCTGTACAATTATTCTTTTTTTCATTTTTCTGTGCAAAAAATTGTGTTTCTGTCTATTCAGGCTGGAGAATAAAGCTTGTAAAATTCCCATGAAAATTCACTGTGGTAGTCCGCTGGTTTTTACCCAGTTTCATGATTATTTTAGAGTCTGGCTTGTTTGTGTGTTTGCAATCACCCGTCCTGAGCCTCACTGTGTCCACTGGAGTCCAGGCCTGGACTTTAGGAGCACAGTCGAGAAGACTTCTTTACTACCTGACCTTTACCTTGACATGTCCATTGATTCCCACTTACAGACTGATATTCTCCCTTTTTTTCCCTTGGGTAAGGGAACTGGTTTCTCTGTAGCTTGTGCTATCAGAGTTTTCAGTATTTTAACACCGATGATGTTTCAGCAGTGCACGACAGGCCTTTCTGAAATAGAGGCATGTGAAGAAGAGAGATTCAAACCAGCAGACTTTGTGGGGTGGTTAAAACCACCTAAAACCTAATTTTCCATTTTCAGCCCTTCTCTTACACAAGTTTGGAAACGGCATCTCAGTCAAAATGGAAACATGCTGTGGGAGTTTCTCCTCTGGAAATCTTAGTTGCTAATTCTTGCTGGAGAGGAAGAGCTTCACTCAAAAGAAAATGTCTTGGTGCATCAGCAGCACCAGAGTGTGGCATAACAACCCAGCCGTGAAGGACTGTCTGCCAGACACCTTCAGCAGTTCTCAGAAGCTGTTCCAGCAAAAATCATCATGCGGGGAAAATAAATTCAGACCAGCACAAAAACAAAGGCTTTCTGAGGAAGCATCCTATGCCAGCAGGGATGCATGCCAAGGCATCCATGAGAAAAAAAAAAGAAAAAAAAGAAAGAAAAAAANCGAAAGGAAGCACACCAAAGACTCCCTAAAAAAAAAAAAAAAAAAAAAAAAAAAAAAAAAAAAAAAAACAAAAAAAAAAAAAAAAAAAAAAAGAAAAAAAAGAAAGGAAAAAAAGAAAGGAAAAAAAGAAAGGAAAAAAAGAAAGGAAAAAAGAAAGGAAAAAAAGAAAGGGAAAAAAGAAAGGGAAAAGAAAGGGAAAAGAAAGGAAAAAGAAAGGAAAAAGAAAGGAAAAAGAAAGGAAAAAGAAAGGAAAAAGAAAGGAAAAAAGAAAGGAAAAAAAGAAAGGAAAAAAGAAAGGAAAAAAGAAAGGAAAAAAGAAAGGAAAAAAAGAAAGGAAAAAAAAGGAAAAAAGAAAGGAAAAAAGAAAGGAAAAAAGAAAGGAAAAAAGAAGGAAAAAAAGAAAGGAAAAAAAGAAAGGAAAAAAAGAAAGGAAAAAAAGAAAGGAAAAAAAGAAAGGAAAAAAAGAAAGGAAAAAAGAAAGGAAAAAAAAAAGGAAAAAAGAAAGGAAAAAAGAAAGGAAAAAAGAAAGGAAAAAAGAAAAAATAGAAAGAAAATAAAAAGAAAAAAAGAGAAAGAAAAGAGAAAGAAAACAAAGAAAGAAAACAAAGAAAGAAAACAAAGAAAGAAAACAGAAAAAGAAAGCAAAAAAGAAAGCAAAAAAGAAAGCAAAAAAGAAAGCAAAAAAGAAAGAAAAAACCAACCAGTCACTCCCAAAATAGGCAAGATAGTGAAACCATGGAAAACCACAGAAGGCTTCTTTTCACTTGCCCATTTCCCTTGGCCTCACAGACCAGCACATCTGGTAGACTACAGTCTGGGAGGATAAGGCACGTAGCAGAGAGCCCCAGGGGCCTGTCAGGGGGTTCGGCACTTGCTGCTGTACTCTCCGATGATGCAAAATAAGGTCTTAAGCTATGCTGCGATTGTAAACACGATTTGGGGCCGGGAGGAGAAGGCCAAACCAGCCCAACCCCCAGCCCCAGGAAAGCATGTGGGTTTTAGGCAGCATGACGGTGAGGAGAGAAACATAACAAAACGCAGGCTCGGCCCTTCCAGGCAACTGAAGCTCAAGTTATTTCCACGTTGCAAAATACCTTAGGGGACATGCAATTTTCCCACTAAAGTTTGCAAAAGGGATGACAGAGATCCTACCAGTCGCTCTGCAATTTTTCCTCTCAGCAAATCGGAAGCAGTTACTTGCTCGACGGCTGTACATTGTCAGGAAATTTGCTGCATCTGCCCCGCGGGACTCCTGCCTTGTCCTCTCTCCTGACAGCCACCCATGCACTGACACTCAAAACAAGGCCAGCCTGTTAAAAACCATCAGCGAATTAGTCATCTCAAGATATTTTTAATATGAAGAATCGTTTCTGTGGGTATTTGCACTTTTAAAAAATATTTTATTATTCTGTTGAAGCAACCAGTGTCTGAGACTGGCTGCTGATGGCTGTCACTGGGGCTACAGCTGGCTGGATGGCACTGTTCGTACGAGGCTTGAGCTCAGTGTAGAACAAAGTTTTCTTTCGTGTCCCCAAAATGCACATGCCCCAGGGCTCAAACCCTCCACCAGCACTTAAAACCCCATGTAACTTTCAAAATACATTAATTCAGACAGTTTATGCTAACTTATTCCTGTGCCAAAATTGACACTTCGCTTGAACAGCCAGTTTTCCTCCCGAGACACATGTAAAGATAGCAGTCATATCCCCCTCAGTTTTTTTCTGCTGGGTTTAACAAGGCAAATGAAGTTTGCTCTTGGAAGTGAAACTTTTCATCCCCCTTTCCTCCACATGTTGGTGCCCAGATGGTTGATTCTGGTGACAGTGGCCCAAGCAAGACAAAGCTGTCAGTGGCTCCGAGTTTATTTCTGTTGGGTTGCCCATAGATGGGGTTAGACAAAAAGAGCTGGGTGTTTTAATAGGTTGGATACAGCTTTTTACATCTTTTATGAAGATGGAGTTGGCCATTTTGCTGTACTCCTAGTGGCTCCAAAATTTCCACTATAAGCTGCTGTTTTCGTTTGGTTTACATTTACCGAACTCGAATGCTTTCAGTCTCACATTTTCCACACTTGTAGTGTGCTCTGGGCTGGAATTTTTTTTCTCCATCTCAGGAAATAGGGATAATTTGTTTCCAAGAGCACGCCTGTGGAAAATTAGCTGTTAACGTTAAATACATCCATCTGTTCCTTTGAAGAGCTTTACCACCTGCTCACAGTGGAAAGGAACCTGAAATTTGGCAAGGAGAAACTCTAGGGAGGCATCTTCTGCTGTCCCCATGAAAACCTACCCACACTTAGTTCCCTATAAATTTCTGGAAAATACCATTTCCACTTGTACACACTAGCACATGTGTCTGACTGTTCCATGGGGATCAAACCTGCTCCTCAGCATGGAGGGAAAGGGCTGGGGCGCATCACCCTAAGGACCATGCACCACTGGTAATGGCAGCCGCCCATCTCCTCACAGGTTAGTGCCTATCTCTTTGGCTCATTCAGTCCAGCACAAGGTCCCGAAGATGACAAGGGTCTTCTGAAGCTTTGCTTTAAGGTGAAGAACACATCTGACTCTTTAAATAAAAATGTCTACATGATACATAACCACAACTAAAAAGTAAAAATGTTTCAGAATAAAAATGTCAATGTATCGTATAAGACATAACCAGAAATTTTCTCTCAGGCAATTTTATGATGGAGTATTGGCACCAGGATTGCTGACAAGCAGATATATCTCCACACCGGCACAGGGGAAAATTAGTAACGGTGGATTTACACCTGACTTTGACCTTTTTCAGTTAGCTTTTCATGTCCTGCTACCACCTGTAGCCCTAATAAGTACAACCAGAGTGCAGACATGAGTGCGACCCGGACACATCATAAAGCAAATAAAATATATGGACAGACATCCGAAATCTTAGTAAGCCGTAGTATATGTTAATACACAAGTAAATGCGACAGGCACAGTAAAAGCATCACAGCACCAAACTTTTCCACTTAAATACTTGTCCATTCAAGACGTGCAGCCGGAACATTGGTGTATAGACTGAGGCTATGGATGAGATGAAAAGCAAGAAATAATCACCAGCTTGTGTTGAGATGACCAGGAGGAACAGCTACCTCTCAGCTGCTTCTACCTTGTCCAACCCCATCCTGCAGTTACCCGTTGTTCTACTCCTATGCGAGAAAGGAGTCCACACTTAAAACACTGCGTAACACACATCTCCCCACTATCTTGCATGGCTTTCATGTATTTGTGAAAGAACCAGACAAAAAATAGCAAGGATAACATACACAGAGAATCAGTGACGTGCAGCTGTAAAAAACAGAGAGGAAAAAAAAAAAAGGGTAAGGAAATTAAAAAAGAGGATATTTGTCCCCCGGTATTTTCCAGTTTTGCACATCACATGTCACCTTGGAACATAAACATTTTTCAGACAGCAAAGTGGAAGGGTTTTCTTGTTCAGGGGTGTCTCCTGAAAGGAGGGAAATGGATGGGTGTCTGGGAATGGAATGAGCTTTCTGGAAGTGGTATAGGTCCTGCTTCACACCAAACCAAGGCAGCAAGATTCATTAAGATTCAAGTAAGTAATTTTTTTCCTTCTTTTTTGAAACCTTTATCTAACCATTGAGTTAACTAGAAAAAATAAATTCATTGTCCATGGTAAAAGAAAATGTTTACACTTGTGGTCTGAACTTTGTATACTCATGAAAACTGGAACATATCCTATAACTGTGCTATCCAAAAATTTAGCAGAAACAAACAATTGCTGGTTAATTGTCATTCAGATTTAGGACAAAGATCAAAGACTGCTGTCACAGTTCTAAGGTATTGACTTTGGTTAATTTTTTTCAATTTTGTTCGCCCGGTTCCTGACATCTCAGTTGAAGTCATCATATTTCAAAAGTTGCTGAGCAACTTCAGATTTAACAAGTCAGTGAAGTCAGTGTAAATGCGCTGCACTCAAGTAGGCAAGTGCTTGGTTGCACGTGAGCAGTCTAAATGACTTGAAAGGAGCTGCTCATGTAAATAAAGTTATATATGTACCTTACTATTCACTGGATCAGAGCACAGGTTTCAAAAGCTTTGACTGAACTTTTTTATTGCTCCTTCTGGCTCCTGAAATTAATGATTAAGTAAGAAAAACAAACAATGGATAGTTTAGTTTAACACCTGAGAATTTTTTATTCCATTTAAGTGAACCAATACATTCCTTTGTGAAATGGGAAGCAACAGTTAATATTGTACATTATTATGTGCCATCTATTCTAAAGTGGCAACAGAGAAGTTTGCAAAATTTTTCTGCATTGCGGTAGTCAATTTAAGATTCATTTACTCTGTGACTGATGTTTCTGCAAAAATCTCACCGTGAATGTAATAAATCTGTTATTTCATACAACTTTATGTTTTATCTCTCTAGTGCCGTCTCATTTGGCACTCTAACCTACATCTGCTGAAGTAAACAGTAATCTTGACATTAGCTTCAGAAGCAATGGTACTAATTGTATATTACATTAACAGTATAAAAGTGAAACACTTCTTTGCACATACCTCAACCCCACTAGTTTTCTGACACACTCTATTAGTGTGTCAGCACTATGCTGCACATATGCAAGAGATCACTGGAAAGTCATCTCGTGGACTATCAAGTAGAATGCAAAATTTTATCTGGATACAGAGGAGTTTGTTTAGGTCTTAGTTTCTTCATCCCTTTGGAAACTACAGCAATATCCTGCTTGCAGTCTTACCAGTACAAGTCTGTCAACATCTGAGTGCAAAATATTTTTATATCTTGGAACACCAAATGCATTTTCTTATTGTCATCTAGAGTAATTACAACAGCAAAAGTCAGGTATAATACTTGGAAGACTTACAGGAACACTTGCTTCCCAACATCTGGCTCAAGAAAAAAGAAGATACAGCAGCTGAGGATATTAACTGCAAGAAGGAAGGTCACTGACTGTACAGTTGACGTAGGAAAAAAAAACAAATCAGAGAGGACAGGTTCAGCAAAAAAATGAAAAGAATCAGAGATGGCAGGACGGTTATGTTTAGACTAGGATTAAGTGTCCCCCGTTTTCCATGAACGTTGTATTTAATTAACATTTGATTACTCATTGTGGCCAAAACCACGCGGTGGATGAAAGCCTGGCACTGAGGAACTGCAGGCAAGCACGTCCCCATCCCAGTCCTCGGCAGCTGCCCCGTGCTGCCTGCTCACTGCGCCAGCCCTGGAATGGAGGAACTGCCTTTGGAAAGGCCGAGCTGATTGCAGACGACCTTGGCACGGTGCCTGGCCCCGGTAGAAAATCCGGCACCCGGTGGGCACAGCCTTCAGCAGCCCGGCAGTGGGTACCGCGGTGCAGTGATGCCCCGGCTGAGCCCTGGCCCCCAGAGCCACGCAGCGGGACTGCACGCCGACAACCACATGCGTGGCCTGGCTCCACCACCCTTTCCCCGTCTTCTCCATAGGGTAAGGAGGTATGGTGGCCTCGTTTCTGGCAAAGGTCTCTAGACAGCGGAGTACCTCAAATTATAGCAGCTGTAAGAGTGTGAGCATTGCAACAGGCAGCCTGTCTCAGCGATCACCTCTGTAACTCGCTAGAGTTGGGGTTTTCCTAAAAAGAGCAGAGCCTATACCAAAAGCAAGTGTCTCAATCCTCTCAAAGGTCTGCTGTGCTGACACCCTGCAAACCTCGGGTCTGCAAATTTGGAGGCATTCCCCTCTCTCTCCTGCACTGCTTTGGATTTTAGTTTGTTCTTCAGTGATGTTCCTGTCTAGCTAGTTGCAAACAAGATTTTTATTATCTTCTTTTGTAATTAAAAAAAACAATTTAGAACACCACTTCTACGCTTTCCATCTTTCCATCTGGTTTTTGCATCAGGAGAACAGGAAGAGAGAAATTACTTCCTGAGACCAGGTAGTGCATACACAAAACTTGGAAATGCTCTCAGTGGTCTCTGCACTACCTAGGATACAGCCAAGGGGATAAACCGAGACTATGAACATACACTCTGACTCTCTTGTTGGATGTCCGAATGCTACTAGACTCACTGGACCAAGTATTTGCACTATTATATGCAGAGAAATGCCTGCTTTTTACTAAGATATACTGATATTATGTGGAGAACAAGATAGTTCAACTTGTCTACATTTGAAAGTCAGAGACTAAAAGGGGGGATCTGGGGAACATGTTATAAAAAGGGAAAATGAGTAACAAAAGGAAGAATGCATTTAGGAATAGAATGCTACGAGTGTTTTGTGAGCCTAAGCCATAATGTGAAGCACAGATAAAATAAGCACAATCAGTAACCGCAGATAACAATGTGACTGCAGATCTGGTAGCAAACACCATGGGGCTGTGGAAGTTTTCTCCCCGAGATGATGTTTTACCTGCTCTGAAGACCTCTGGTAAATGACTTGTAGAAGACGGCATCCGCTGGGTCATTTTAGAGGAGGAGAGGAGAAAGAATCTGCTCTGAAGAGACAAGTGATATATAGCAGCCAAGGCTTTATTTTTGTCAATGACTTGTCAAGCCAGCTGTGAACGTTCATCGTTTTAATCACAGACTCATTAGGATCCATACATATTTAATCAAGACTATAACTCTGAAGGTGCTCTAAGTGCTCCTACAGGTATCAGTGTATGTTTTAGCATATAGCACCTTGCATTTTGACATTCAGGTGATCGTACTAATGCTGAGGTAAAATCCAGACTTCTAGCACTAAGCTTGAAAAGCAAGCAGTCACTTCCCAGTTACACCATTAGTTTGTTTATTTATGTTTAGCAAGCTGCCTATTCAAAAAAAAAAGAAAAAGAAAAAAAATTCAAACCAAAAATAATTTGATTAAAAGATAGTTCAGATCATCTAACTGTCTGTGTCATCACTGGGGCTGGTGGAAGCTGTGGTCTTGTGGCACTTCCCATCGCCGTCCAGAAGGGAGCTGCCAAAACAGGAATGCTGTTTCATGCACAGGTAGCAGAACCATTCAGCAGCTGTTCCTGCTCTCACTCAGTCATTTTTCCTTCTGCTGACACCTCCATTTGTGGTTACAAATCAGGGCCCCACGAAGCAGGCGTCCGACTCGACCGATGCCACTCGATCATGCTGCCAGATCTTCCACTGCTCATTTCCTGCAGCACAATCTGAAAGAAAGCCTGTTTCCACGCCTGAGCTGGTCTGGACAAAGATAAATCTGAAGGCTGCCTAGTGACTACTGTATAAACATACAAAAAGTCTGATGATCTAACCTGCAAGGCTTTGGTTATTTGGTATAATTAAGCGGAGAAGATGCCAAAAAAATAATTACCGGAAAGTTTTCTTTTGACAAACTTATGATAGGAATTTCTCAACAGCTTCAAGGAACTCCGTGGATGAGCTAAGCCCTTCCAAGTCCAGCAGATTGCCCTTTTTGTCATGAAAGTGGAATAGTTCAGTCTCTTCCTCTTCCAGTTCCTCTTGAAATAGGTTGCTCTCTGAGGTAGGAATGATGATGATGCGAGGGACTGTATTGCTGATGATAGAACCCAGGACTCCGTTAGCTTGACTTTCTTGAGTTGCCATCTGTGAAGCGTCTGAGTCTCCTGCTCTGCTGACACTGCTGCTGTTCAAACCAACAGGCAGAGAAGCTGCTTCTAGGGAGCTGGTGACGAGCACTGCAGGGGGACTGCGTAGGACTGACGGCCCGAGCACCTTCTCCAAAGAGCTGGAGGAGAGGGAAACCTACAGCAGAGACATAAGCTTTAGTGTTGTCATACAGCATATGACTATTAAAACCAGTATTTGAAATTCACTACCACTAGTGGCTATTTGAGTCACCAGTCATATTTTCTAAACGCTTGAATCATTGACTAGAAAGAGAGAAAATCATGATGCGTTAACATCTACAGCTCTGAAAGCAAGACGTTAAATGAAGTAAAAGAAGGTGTGCTCAGATATCAGCAGAGACCAAAAAGAAGAAAAGAAAAGCCCATTCCTATATCTGGCTTATGTTATATTTAAAAAAAATAAAAATTCTCCATTTTTAACACATCTCAAGGTACTGGGTGATTGTACTTCTCTCTCATGAAAGAGATCTCAGATAAGACTCAAGTTTCTTGTGACAATCTCTATCATGGTGTCCCCAAAAGGCTCTTGGCACTGCCTTGGGGCAGTCGGGGGCTTTGCATTCATACGTTGGACAGTACTTCCAGCAACAAAGAAGGGAAAAACAGCAACTGTGATTTTGCTTTGCTAACCATTTCCCATCTGCCTATTTTGAGAGAACTCTAATTTCTAACTTGGCCCTGATGGCAACTCCCCTGTGACCTTTCCATAACTCTTTGTGCAAAACCAGAGTAAATTAAGTAAACTTTGAAAGTGTTAGTTAATATTTAAATACCTGGCAACGGAAGGCATGAATGATCAATTTTGGCCTGCTTTAGAAAATGGCAGTTAAGGTTACAAAATCAGAAAAGGTTATGAAATCAGATATAGAGAGAAGTTAGAAGTCCCTCCTTCATGGGGAAAATAAACATTTAAAGTCAAATGCAGTTTTTACTTCATTATGGTGTGTATTTCTAAAAAGCCTAATGGAATTCAGAGTGTGGCTAAGCTTTACACAAATTGTTAAAAAGCATCTGTCAGTGTTATGGTCCTATTTATTTCTCTTAATATGATTGTAAAATGTGTTAATTAGCTACAAAATCTCTCCATAGCTTGAGCTTCCCATAATAGTTTCGTAAAAGTTTTCCTCTGTTGCAGATATTCCTGTTCCAGTCATAAACCTCATTAATTCAACTTTACTCTTCTTGAAGCATTCAGGCATGTAATTCCCACGGATTTATAGGGGTTTGGTGCTGAAACATCTTTAAAAAAATGTTAGATCAATTTCTAGCATGATTACAGCCCAGCAGGGGCTGTAATCTTCCCCCCCGCCTTGTCTCCAGCTAATCCGTGGCCTGTGACACTGCCGTTATACTGACAAACTAAACAGTTCCTTAAATCAAAAAGGGAAAGGGGTTTGGTGTCTTTTTGTTTGTGGGGGTTTTTTTTAATTATTTTATTTAGTTTTGGGAGGGGTTGTTTTGTTTTTTAAGATTTAGGGGTCATCTCCTCAGTCTTAGCAAGTATTTTGACAGAATATGTTACTGCATAGCATAGGTCAAGGTCTGATTTTACAGACAGAAAACCAAATACATTTGTTTTTCACACAAATTTTGGGTTCTTTTCAAAACAAACCACCTCAGAATTTTTGGTCTCTCCCTCCTCCCCATACCTCTGACAGTCCAGGTTTAAAATTAGATATTGGTATATACTGCAGCATGATGTAATTCTACTCCAGAAGCAGGAATCATTTACCAATCCCTATCAATAACGATTTCTCCAGCCGCTGTACCTACCTGAATGGAGGGAAGAACAATGTCCTAAAAAAAAAGTTACAGAGAAGAAAAGTCTGTTCTTCCAAACCAGCAATAACAATAGAATGAAAAAACACCAAACTTAAAACCACTCCTGTCTGCTTCAAGTTCTGTTTTCAGCACAGCAGGAAGGTTTATTTTGGATATGGCGCAGTGGGCAGGACACCACTTCCAAGGGTTTTTTTTGATAGTTTTCATTCCCGGTAATTCCCTTGACACAAAACTTGGATGCACAGAGCACACTTGGAGACTCTCCTTTGAAATCGAGTATCCAAACCTATCTTCTCCTCATAATACATGCCTGCATTTTAATGCTTCTAAAAAGGCCTCTTCACTGCCACGCCAGGTTTCCAGGTGTCAGTCTGCCTCAAGTCTGTTACCATCCTAACTAACTGCAATAAGTCATGGGGCTGGATCATATCTTCGTGGCAGCACAGAAGACAGTCCCCCGCGTTTTTATGCTCTGGAAAGCACCAAGCCCAGGACAGTGATCGGCTTTTTTACTTTCACTTGGGGGATGACTTTTCTTTTTTGACAACCCATCTGCAACTGTGCATTAAGGAGACCCGATCTCAGTCCATAAAAAGAATTTAGAGGTAGACCAATTTTTTAGATGATGTTGAGATCGTCATCTTAAAGAAAGCGAAGGAGGTGTAAGAGTCTTTTCCTAAAAAAAAAAAAATTCATATTTTGTTAAGTCAAAAAGTTAGGTGACCCCTCACCAAATTCACACTTGTATTTCCATAAGTGATCATTTTTGGAAGTGCCATAACTGGGATTCAGTCATAGACAATCCAGTAATGCTATTAGAGCCTTAAAATAAATATCTAAAAATGGGGTTGATTGGTGTTTTTTTAAGGGTAAATGGGTGGCCTTAGAGTGAAACACTGCAATTGAGCTTGGCAAATAAATATTTACTCTGATGGAATGAATATTCATGCATTTAGCTGACATACAAAGGAGCTTCACACCACACAAGAATCTTTGCTGAAAATATTGAGAAAAGCAAATGAGGCTTTGAACATTCAATGTAAATAAACTCCACACGTCTCGGTGAACACCACTGAAACCCTCAGCACGAAGGTACCCTGTTTAAAAGTTATTTATCAAAATAATCCAACAGATGTCTTTCAAAGACAAAGTATAGTGTATGAGACTTTTTGTGGCCCACACAGTTACTAAATTGTAGGATACAGAAATAATTACTGTATTATTGAACACTTTTATGCAACCACCTCAGATTTATTTTCCTTTTACTTCCTTGTGAGACTGAAAGCCGGTGGTTCTCCAGCATCTGGAGACAACCTCTTGTCTTTGCCGCTTGCCTACAACCTTGGACTTACTGGGCTACTGATGGAGGGCAGCGGAGGTGGGTACTAGATTTGAGCCCGCGTTGCCTGCCACCACATTTGAAGCCATTGTTTTTCCATCAATACTATTCACAGTTACAGGAAAAGACCAATGTTTCTGAGGACTTTGTCTTAAGGAGACACATGAAAGACAACAGGGCAGACGCATGCAGGAACTGGGTCCTCAGATGGCTGGAAATTTCCAGAACAGCTTCTGCTTTGAACTACGCTGTGTCTAGACAATTAGTCTCAGAGCTGGAAGGGAGCACAGGGGACAGAAGCAGATGCCGTAGCTGCCCAAGGTGTGGGTGTCTGGTTACACACACTAGAGTAACCCCATGAAAGGGTTCCTCCATCGAAAAACGGGTGTTGCTCAGTCCAGTCACACGCAGGTGACTGCAAGTACTTTCTTTTCTTGAAAATGCAGCACTGATATATGCTTGACATTGTGCCACCCATACAAATACTCGTTTTGAAACTGGTGTTACGGTTCTGGCAGAAGCTGACTCGCGGGTGACTTACTGCTCCCACCCTTATCACCTCCTTAGGGAACGGGGTGCTCCTCAACCGCATGACACCAAACCTCAGTGGTCCGGGCAATGAGTGTGATGCATCTGTAGAAGATGCGCTGAGTACTTGCTGTCTCCTCTTTCAGTGAGGGAAGGGTGGCAGCTGCCAGACTCTCCCACCCTTAGGGAGAAATGGGACTTTCTTTCTCATCTTTCCCCTCAACAAAAATAAAACATTTTAATGTACACTGAAAAAAGGAAAAAGGGGAGCTTCTATCATGTCAAACTCTGTTTTGCAACCCTGCCTTTGTAATAAAAGTAGGCTGCCACAATGTAGACATGAGGGTCAGGATGGGAGGAACCAGAGCTGGGGTAGAAAAACATGCAAAGAGGCAAAGAAGTCAATTTCATACATTTGATGCTACTGATGGTACTTTAATGCAGCTTTAGAACTATGAGCTGATGCTGGCTTTCCAAAAACAGGCAACATACCAGTGAAAAAAGTTAACAAGGCATCATTGACATTTTTACTAGTCACCAAAAAGAAAATCAAAAAAAGCATTAACAGCAAGGCTGAAGAAGACATCAGAATCAGTATAAATAAAGCTTACAGATGAAAGAGTTCGGTATAAAGGCTGAATTATTATTCCAGAAATGACATGCTGTAGCAGGATTAACAGTAAAATGGAGAGTCCTCAGCAGAGACTTTTTTCCTTACCTTTTCTGCAGTTGCTGCATCACAACTGCAAGTCTTTGGGATCAGGTCTCTCTTCTCCTGTCTCACGCTTGTTGAGAAAGAATGACTTCGTCGAGGCTGCAGTTTCTTATGAGCTGGTTCTACAGGGTCAAGCTCTACATCGCTCCAGGTCTAATCACAAATGATGAAGGATTTCACACAGTTACATCCTTTCTCAAATTCTAAAAGTTCTCAAACTCTAGCAGAAACCATGCACGCTTACAGAACACTAAAGCTGTTCTAACACAGGTCTCACGCTCAAAACTCCCCTGGGGAGAAGTTTGATTTTTAATCTTGTCACTTACCCTGGACTATTTTTCTGAACAAAAAAAATCTTTGAAATAATGAAAAATTACTGAATCTCTTTTCACCAGGATGTTTTTGAGCTTTTTTTATCTCATTGGTTGCGCAATGCTTTTCGCTGCATAGCACCTGAAGTCTAAAGATGGGAGCAAGTACAACCAGTCTGTTTAATATGGCTTATGGTATTCTGTGTGGCCATTAGCTGGTACAAAACCATGGACACGCACAGGTCCAAACCCACATTTGTATACATCCCAGCTGGATCCCCAGAACACCCAGGGCTTCTCAAGCCCCAGGAGCTTGCTTCGTCTCTGAATCATCATCAGCGGATGGGAGGCAATCGGTAGGCTCTACACTAATTTTCTGAGAGCATGCCTGTAATGGAGCGCAATCGTGACATTGCAACCATGCTGTTCCATCTACAGGCTTAGGCTGAGGCCATTCATCATCCCTAATTTTGTGGTGACTTTTTGATTGAGTATCAATGACGAGGTCGTTCCACTATTTTCCACACCAGCCTTTAGATACAGATGGATAGATAGATAGAAAGATAGATAGATAGACAGGGCTTCACACAAGTGGGAAGCCAGTGCAAAATTCCACTGCATCACCTTGCTCATACATCTGTGTCTTGCCACCTGTTTATTCCTCCTCCCTTGTAGAATCAAACTGTAAATTCAACTGTACGTGACTGACAAATATGTTGGGTCCCTACACTAACACGTACTAACACACAGAGGAAAGCATTGGTGGCAACAGCTGCATCTTTTACAGTGTTGCTGGTGTCATTCTTGCCCATCAATACTTTCTTGGAGCATTCCAAAATTTCAGTCGGTGCTGCTGTCATGTGAGAGTCGTTGAGCTTAGCTTTTATTTCAGCAGCTGCTGTTTCAGCTAAAATTTGTACAGCTGCACTGAGCTGTCAGTTGTCCCAAGAACAATTACCTTTGGCTGCATCAACTCGGTGCAACGCGGTGCCGCACACAGCTAAACAGCAGGTGTTTTGTTTGAGACTCCTAAGCCAAAGTTGTGCCAAAGGCTGAAGCCTTTTATCCACATTATCCCACCTCTAAACAGCAACCTCAACCAACCACACACAACTTCGTGCTAAGCCTAATGAACTAAAATCATGTAGTGACCAACAGTGAAGAACAGAAAGCTTCTTGGATCAGGATGGGTGATCCAGCAGAAATTACCTAATGTGACATCAAACAAAGGATTAATGGGGAGAGAATGAAGTCAAGGAAAATTAAAAGGCAAAAGGGGCAAAAAAGGTTGGAAATAAGTAAATGAGGAGCCTCCCTCTTTTAAACTATGTCAACATATTTCCATGTCACTATACGTACTATCTACAACCAGTGATGAAGCACAAGTGTAAGCAGTCAAGTAGCCCCCACGATCTCAAGAAGGATACAGATATGTGTGGGTGCTTTGTTTGCTCAAACTGTTAAGCAATCCCAAACAAAATATACTCTTTTTTTTTTGATAGGATTTTGGAATGTTGCATATACTAACCTCATATTGCAAGGATAATCTGTGAATTTTACAGTTTATAAAATCATCACAGTTGATACTCTCACGCATCATAGTGTAGTCAGTGGTCTGTGAATGGATTTAAATCAGCAGGATAGATTATGTCATTTTCATTTACAATGCAAGAGAAAAAATTATGCATTTATTTATATCTTCAAGGGAGAAATGCTAAATTTCATAGACCATACAAAGTGAGCTACTTTTTTTTTTTTTTCTATCTCATTAAGGTCTTTTGCCCTCATATAGCAGCAACAAGATAAACATGAAAGTGCTGCCCATTCTCTGAAGACTATGAGAGCCTAGGAAAGCAAATTTGAGGATGCTCATGCTGTGTGGTATAGTACAGTAGTGTCACAACACGAGTGTCCCATCACACACTTCAAACTCAGTTGGGCTCAAATCTGAACAACAGCGTGCTAAAAAAGGCTGTGCCTGGGCTAAGAGAGGCCTTTCACTCTTCTATTTATTATTTTAATTTAAAAAATTTCATATTTTATGGAACACTATAGAAAAAGGTTGTCACTTCTAGACCAGGTCTCTCCTGAGAAGTAGCTCATCCATTGCATGGTATTTAAACACCTGCTAGTTTTGAATGACAAAACATGCCCCATTTAAGTGATTACATGATCTTTAATTATCATCATTATTGCTTGTCTGTAATACCGTAGCGTGCAGGCTGTTTAGTGATAGAAGGAAACGCTGCTGGGATACGTGATATACAGTCACAAAGTCGAAGAAGGTCCACATCCCTTAACAGTTCACAACTTCACAAGCTGTATGGCTGAGGCTACCCAGTAACACGTAATTAGTCATTTTAACTGGAAGTCTACCTGACGCAACTGTATGGTTAATGTGGAAGAGAGGCAGCGGGATAGACTGCAAAGTAGCCTGTGTTTTGTAACGGGATAGATTCTGGGCTCAGGCAGTGAGATTTCCCTTCAGGCACTTCAAGTGGATTTTTTGTTCTGTTTTCTGATTTCACAGCCAGAAGGCCCGAATTTCTTGTCAGCACCCTGGGCACAGTGCTAGCAATGGCTGGGGCTGCCTGGTTTCCCAGTGAACAGTACAATTTTTTGCTCAGGTGTGTTTACTGTCTGTCTGCCATGAACGAGTTCAGAAATCTCCCTGATGCTGTTATCTGAAAGGAACAACTTCCATTCTCCAGCAGAAGCTTCAGTACAAAATTATGTTTTTCAAGAATGGTGCACTGCTCATGCTGGTTTTCCTGGTGGTCCTAGGTCCATTTCCAAATCCAGGACCCCAATCTTCCCCAAAACCCTCGACAGAGTAACATAGCTCCACGGTCCAACTCTCAGCGACAGCACCCTGAAAGCAGCAGCCTGCAGCCCCCTCCTTGCTCAGACCACGGCCACCTGCTTCAAGGGCGAGCCACGAGCTTATCACTCAACCCATCATGGTGATTGACGCCTTCATGAAAGGTTATGGACTGCAGCCATCGCTCTCAGATGTGTCACATGCCCAGGCTGAGCGCAGAGTGGCACAGGTCCCCCAGAGGTCCAGCCCCTTCTGAGGCCGCCATCCCTCCCTGGGAGCTGCCTCCCCACCACCTCTGCGGGCAAGGCCAGCTTCTTGTGACTTACAGAGACAGGCAAGGTCATGCCAAGAGGGCCTGGGAAGAACCCGAAGGGATCTTTTTATTTCTAACTCCCTCAATCCCACTGCAATGAGACCTGGTTTCTATTTAATTCTGCTTGGTTGGAAAGGAAAGAAAGGGGTCGCTCTGTCTGTTCCACCTCTAACGCAACCCAAACTGACAGGTTGCACATCCTGACTTTCTAACCTGTGACTATTGCCTAGGGAAAGCCTCCATGCTATAGACAACTACTACGTCATGCTACGCTTCAGCCAGACCACCAGCCTTACTGGGACTTGGAGTACGCTGCTTGCAAAACACCCCACCAACTCCAGGTGTGGGACTCTTCCACTTCCCACGGTTAAATGCAAGGAAACAAATAAAAAAGTTTCCTGTCTACAGAAAAAGGGCTTCCTTTAAAACAATAAACCAGCTATTGGATAGGTTAGAAAATTTTGGATGGGGATGGTTTTCTTGTCCTCCAGCCTCACCAGGTACTGAATTATGTAGCCAAGGGTTGGTGACATGGGGAGTGCCTGACAATGGCTCTTTCTAATTGACATTAGAGACTTAACCCAAACATCCATGATTCCAGTAAGCATCCGAGTCATGCAGATATGCTGGCCTGGATGCTTTTTCCGATCAGAAATCATCATGCATGAACTCGCAGAAAGGCTTTGCGGAAATGACCTCATTCGAACCAAAAAGTTTAGCCAACCCCCTCCTTCTTTTCCGTTCTCTAATTTTGAATATGTATTTATAGAGTCACTAATTTTGGGAGTAAGAGAAATATTATACTCAACTTTCCTTCATGGAAACAATAAAAGACTTACAGCTTCTCCAGTGGAAACTGACGAAACACAAGTGCTCTTGGTCCTGCCAGCAAGAGACTGATGGCTGGAGAGAGAGGTCCTGAATGATGATTCATTTATGGACCCTCTCAGGAGGTCATTCTTTGATACTCGTATTAGGAACCTCAAGCAGGGAACAGCATTGTGGATGGTTTTTCTGAAGGAAAATGAGAGAAAAAAAAAACAACTAAATGGCACACTGACGAGGCGTTTTTGAAAATCATGTGGTGAAAGTACCGTTTCTTTCCATAACCTCAGCACGGCTCCTGTTTTGATTGAGGAGGTCTTAAAGACTACATGGAAACAGCATGGTACATCTAGTGGAAACTACTCAACAGGCTGAAAGGAAAATAGCAGGTGGCTTCTGGGCCTCGAATCAAAACACGCATGGACGAGCTGCATGGATAAGTAGTAAGAATTGAAAATATCTTGAAGAGCATGATTGCTTCTGATTTAATTAAAAAGTTAACACAGAAAACTTTCAGGTTAGCTGGTACGAACATCATCTCCGTGCGACGGCACAGGAAGAGTGGAAAAAAGGAAGGGGGAGAGGGTCTGAAAGATCAGATATTGTTCATTTGTATCACAGCATCTCCTGTAAACTGCTATTGGAAATTAACACTCCGTACAAGCACAGAGGAAAAGGATGATCTAGGCCCCAAAGAACTTAAAACCTACCTTATTCATTAAATAATAATCTCAGTTATGGTTGTAATGAGAACATTCCTCTTGGCCCCAGCCGTGGCTCTGCATGGAGCAGAGGAGCCCAAACGCCTCCCCTGCAGAATGCCAGCTGCAGAACGCTCCTTGCTGCCGCCGAGGACTGGCAGGGCGATGCACTTGGCGTAACACCTCCCCCAGTGCCTCCCAACCCACTATTTCAGGCCAACAGATGAAGGTAATACTGGCACAAACCGAAATGAGCAAGTCAAGAAGCGAGGCAGCAACAAGGCGTATGGAAAACAATTGCTATGTGGGACTTGCGGACCAGGGGAGGATGGCTGTATATTGACTTTACACTGAGACACAAGCCAAGTGGGTGTATACTGTGAAATCTTTGCTTCTATAGTTACCAGTTTTGTTGAATAACTGGTACATTTAAAATCATAATTTCTACTCTGAGAAAAGATCACACGTGTTGAAGTCTCAGAGACCTGATTCCGGGATCACGAGATGAGATCACAAGTTGGCAATCCTCTCTAACTTCAAAGGCAACTGAACAAGCAGCTCTGTGCCTACAGAGTGGACAAGGACTGAAGAAAGCTTTCTGCCCACACCATCATTCCCAATTCTGTTGAGATGCCTGCCGGTGAGCTGGCAGAGCCCCACCGAGCTGCTTGGGCGTGCAGGAGGCTGCCCACTTGGTGCTGGATTAAAAAAAAAGAGCTAATGTCGTGCAGAAAATAAAAAGTTTTGAGAATCAGCAAGGGTTTATAGGACACAGGAAAACGCCAAGACCCCATAAGTTAATTTTCATGTGGAAGATCTCAGGCTGGGGCTGAAAAAGCAGCTGCCAGCTTTTTTCCCCAGCTGAGAAGCTGAACCACTTCCCTCAGACACGGGTGTAGCTTTTGATGTCTATCACAGCCTACCTGGGGCTGTAAACTATTCAATAACTTCAAGTTAGTGTAGAACATACCTTACTGTTTACTAAGTGGGATTTCATGCAGAGACCTCCTCACGCTGGAGGTTCAGGAAAAGTATGCCTGATGGTGATATTTCAAGGATAGCATAAGAACATTTTTGATGTCTTGAGGGACCAGAGTTTCCATTTTACTAGTATTTGAAAGGACTGTTGAGGGACATTTTGTGGGCTGAGATGAAAGTATGGATTTTGAAGGGAGTTTTAATACTGTACGTGTGAAATACAAAATAGGTATAAACTTGAGGTGCTTATTTAATGCTATTTTTACAATCCTCTAAAAGAGTCACCCAAAGTCAAATATGTAGTAATTGCAAACAACTCCTTAAGAAAATATTGCAAATCACAATTATTCACGATTATGCAGTTATTTATGATGAAGCAGTTTTGAACAAACAATTTTTGTAAAATTGTGCTTCGCTTGGGAGCAACTTGGAAACATGGAGATGCAGACTTTCCCCATTTGCTATGAACAAATTATTATAAAACCTAAAACTTCCAAAATGTAAGGAAGTTTCTGCAATAACTCTAATGACAACCAAGCGATGCTCTCGACAGCTCATGTATGGGTTGTTAAAGGAGTGAAAGCTTCCTTCCCCCACAAAACAGCATTCCCTAAATTAAAACTTTGCATACATTTCCTTACTTATTCACATTTGTTACTTCCAATGATACCTATCAGGAAGAGAAGTGGTGGGGAGTGGGTGAGCAGGGGGGTACATGACAATTAACCTCTCAGACCAGTTCTTAAAAGCCAAACGCTAGCACAAAGGTCACCATTACATTTTCAGTTACATTAATTGCAATGTACTTTTTTTCATTGCTTAAAATAAGAAAACACAACAAAAAGACCTGTTTGATTTGTTGGGGTGTTAAGATGCAGCAACAGCAATTCTCTGTGCAAAAAAGCAACTTGCTTTGGTAGTGTTAACATCATTGGTTTGAGCCACATCTGATCTCTTTAGATCCTGATTTCTAGGTGCCTCTAGCTAGAAAGGTTTGGAAAAGAACTTAAATTTAAGCCATTTCCGTAGTTCCAATACAAAATGGCAATTCATCCTCTCCCAAACCCTTAAGACTTGGGCCTGAACAGACTGTCCCGTTAATCCATCTTTGGATAAATGACTTTGACGGCATGATGTGAATTATTCGAAGATATGGAAACTATCCAGAAACCCTGATCTTTACATACATATTCATTATTCACTGTTCAAGCAAAATCGGTCCTGCCAACATATTTTCACCAGCTGACTTGTTGGCGTACTGTAGCTGCTTTTTCAGTTTTAAAACTGCACGCTTGATTTGTCACAAGAGACCCAACTTTACTTCTTTTCCTGACTGGATGATGACCAAGTCTATAAAATGTCTTCAAAGCAACTGCATAAACACTCCTCTTGTTGATATGTCTAGAAACACAAATTAAGAAACAGGAAACTCCCCCCTCCATTTTAAGAGAGTCTCTGAAACCCTGTTGTGGACTCCAGCCTTTTTCTTCATACAGTCTTACCTGGAAAAGCCAATGCTGGTAGGAAAAACACTAACTGAAGCCGTTTACTGTATACTATCTGCTTTGAAAACACTCAACCTTGCAAATATAATATAAGGAATCACTGAACACAATAGCTTTGGGTCAGAAAAAAATACCAGGTTCCTAATGTGTCAGCCAGACAGGCAAATCTTCTTATTGAACTTCTGCAAGCCATTGGAGAGTAGTCATTCTTTTATTATAAACTGAAATACTCTACAACCTTCAAAAACTAAGATGGACTCAGGTTTTTGGAGGATGCAAAACCGTGTTAGTTACGATCACAGACATTTTCCAATAAAATATGTTTTCACCATTTCTGGGTATATTTCCACCAGCTTTCTGAGAAGCTTGAACTGTTTTTACAAACACAAGTTCACTTCAAAAGAAGGAGCTCTTTCCAGCTCCCAAATCCTAATTTTCAGGCAATATAACCTAGCAGCTTTTCCTCTTCATGGCAGAGACAAACCTCATACCAACGACTAACCCTGCCATCTAGTGGCACTTACACGTTTATCACCACGGCATCCCCGTGTTTCATCCGACGTTTTGACGCAGCATCCCATTGTGGTAGACACGCAGAAAAATATAGATATGCTGCCTAACAGTTCTGTTACAAGAATTTCTCCTTTTATATGATAAATTATTTTTCACTGCCAATGTTTCAAAACCACATTACGTGCAGCTACAGGAGGAAATTGCAGGCTCTGAGCTGTATCTTCTGTGTGAGGTATAACTTCTCCGAGTACACTGCTGTGAGTTGTAAAGGTGAAAAAAAAACATTTAGGAACCCATCTAATGCTGGATATAGGGCAGAGAACACAATGGCGTTGTATCCCTTTCCTTACATGAAACAAACAAACAAACAACTCAAAAAACAAACGCCCTAAAATCTATTTTTGCCGGAATTTTGGAAACCAAGTATTTTAGAAGTTTTAACAGAAGTGACTGACTTTGCCAGTACTTTAACATGTTTCTCAGATGAAGCTGGGAAGACATTTCTAAATCAAACATTGATTCCAAAAAAAGTTCTATCTATCTTGTATAGAATCGTAGAATCATAGAATCACTCAGGTTGGAAAAGACCCTTGGGATCATCAAGTCCAACCATCAACCCCACTCTACAAAGTTCTCCCCTACACCATATCCCCCAACACCACATCTAAACTACTCAAACACATTCAGGGATGGAGTGTCTGGGAAGTGCAAGGCAAGTTTGTCCTTGTTTGAAACCATTCAGCAGAACACCATGCCAGCTTATTCCCTTGCAAAAGTACGTTGTAACTCCTTTAGGACCACGCAACTGAAGACATAATCATTTTTGATGTGTCCATACTGTGCGTGCCTCTGGGTCCTAGCTAGCTCAAAGACCAGGTGACCTTTCTGAAACGCAAGGTGGTTCCTTCTCATGCTTTCCCTAAATGTTGGGGAATGCTGACCTCGTCTCTGGAGACCAACTGGGATGCTCTAGAGAAGTTATTAAAGGAGGTTATAATGGACCTTCTTCTGCAAAGGGAAAGGTTTCTGATTCTTTGGACGAGCGTCCTTTATGGTATAGTAAATTATACTATTCACGTAATCTTGTAGGTTTCCCATCAGAGTGACAGTACGGAAACCTTTTTTTACAATGCATTGTTACCTTTCTAATCGTCTACTCTGTGGGAACAAGTTATCTTCATACTCTCTATCCCTTACCTTACTGCAGTCAGAGCGCCTGGATAAAACGCAGAATTCATACCTTTCAGCTCAGAAACTCATTCACTGGCTGAGAGAGGCTCGAGAAGGAAATAAAAAGGCAAGAAAAGTAGGATAACCATGCAGCTTATTGAGACTGAACAGCGTTTGAGCATTTGTTAGTGGAATTGTGCTGGGTTGGCACAGTGTTCTGTTTTAAAATATACAGTATTTGGTATCTGTAATAATCAGTAGAATTAAAGTATAGTATAATTTGCTTATGAAGGCATAGGTTCAGAAATATTTCATACCTGAAAAAAAAAAACCACCAAAGTGTTTCAGAGAAGTAATCAACACTACTTTTTGCCCATTGAACTCCATTAATGTAGTGTACAATTTTTTCATTTTTTTAAGTCAAAGCTATTATTTTTGAAAAGGGTGGAGAATGGAAAGCCTTTTCCCTGAAACAACTAAATGAAACAAATATGAAAACAGCCTTCAGAAGACACTCCTTTCCCCAAAGCAGGGTTTTTCAGAAATGTCTGTTTTATTTTTTGAAGGCAAATATTTGTTGATCAAAGTTAGCAAGCCTGCTAATGGAAAAGCAGTATTTCCAGAGTATTTGGAAACCTTTCTCATTTGCAGGGAGCTCTCTCTGGATTGCTGGTTTCCTACAACTCTCACTTCGCACAGAACTTCCATGAAAATGGTGTTTCTTTCTTACAGAGCTTCTCCCAAAGACCAGCAACTTGTTTACATTAGTACTGAAGTTGGTGTAAAGAGAGTAACTTCAGTTGTTCTTCAGCAGCTTCGGAAAACCAAACCTCGAACATATGCTTATATAACTTCTTAAACTGGTGATAATGTCATTTTTGAACCTTGCTGGTTAGGACCTATTATCTGGAGAGTGCTCTTTAGCAGATGTCCCTGATATGGAAAAAGATGACCTTGAGCATCACCATCTCCTCCTCCTGCTGGTCGTGGTGTTGTGCAGGACAGAGCACGGTTGTGAGGGGGAAGTAAGGTGAAGAAAGGGACTGTTCCCCTCTGTTGGCCACCCCTGAGGCCACGTCTGGAGCTCCACGTGCAGTTTGGGCTGCTCTCTACCAGGTGGACGCGGTGCAGGGTCTGACCACCCAGATCCCATCATGGGGTGGCCAGGGCAGGAACGCGCATCGTATGGGGCGAGGCTGAGGGAATGGGGGTAGTTTGTTCATTGTAAAAAAACACATTTGCATGTACAGTTATACACATACCTATATGTTTACTGTACCTGTATCTTGGGTGAATTATTGCATATATGATGGGGTTGTAGATTGCAGAAGCTTTGGCAATAACTGCTGGCACAGATTTGGAATATGGTGTTAGGGTGTTGCCTCGACTAAAACAAAGCAAAAATATTACACACACAGCTATGCCATGGATTCATACTAAATTACTAAAACATATTACTCTTTTTGACTGTTTTTGTGCTGTGGTCTCTTGATAAGAAATGCCCCTGAAATGTTAATTCATTCAAATGCATTCTTTGCTCAGATGAAAAGCTTGCATTTGACAGTGAGTACTTGGTTTCATTCACTTGCAGAAGATGAAAGACATGCAAGTAATTAGTTATCTTTTTGAGGATGACCAGGAACACAAAGAATCACCCTCCCTGTTTCTACACTAGGCAAAAAAAGAAAAAGAAAAACCAAACAACCCCACGTTGTGACCATCTAGGAAAAGGGAATCACGATAAAATAGAAACCAGAATCAAACCTAAAAATCTTTCAGCAGCAACATCTCTGCTGCACAGTAATGGGTGTCAATGACTCAGCTGCAAACACTGCAGAAGGAAGAGAGGACTAGAAGTGGTCTGAAATCAATATTGTCCTCTTGACTTTAACCTCCCATGGTCACTCACGTGTGATCAATGTCAGCGCAGGATAATCACAATTAATATCACAGAATCACAGAATGGTTTGGGTCAGAAGGGACCTTTAAAGATCTTCTAGTCCAACCCCCCCTGCCACGGGCAGGGATATCTTTCACTCGATGAGGTTGCTCAAAGCCCCATCCAGCCTGACCTTGAAATCAATAATGTGCAATGACAAGACAACAGGTCCCTTGGGAGCAGAGAGCGACTGGAGGAAGATGGGACCTCAGGTGTGAAGATCTGGGAATTTAACCTCTTTTCTGCCCTCTGTCAGAGGCAGAAGTATATGGTAGAAACCTCTTGAGAGAACATGTATTAAGAAAAAAAAGATATAACTCCTCTAATTCAAAGAAAGTATCACAGGGGGGAGAAAACAGTGTGTACCAAAAAAGTAGCTAAAAATAGTTTTAAAATACATAGACAACCCCTTTCCTGGCTTTACCCACAAGGATATACTGAAGTAATAGTGCAATAACTATTTAAAACTCGTTCCAAAGGGAGATCTGTTTCTTGTGGGTGACAGCGCTAGTCATATTTCAGAATAACCCATGCTCTTTGGATTTGGATTACATTTCCACTTACCCTGCCCAGGCAATCAAGGTGACGCAAGCATATGGAGACCAGGACAAGACAAACACAATGATGACCACAAAAGCAATTTTTGCCAGTTTCCATTCATTCTTCATGGACTGAGAGAGGTAGGATTTCCGGCTGCAGGACCCCAGCTTTTGCACATCTCTGTGAGGAGAAAAAAAATACAGCTATGTCAGCAGGAGCGTGAAAAAGCGGGGTGCAGCATCTCTAATGCATTCTCAGCAATATGCAAAATGAAGCAGATTTCATCTTTCCCTGCTCTAAGTACTCTTTTGTCCTCTCATATTTAAAAATCTAGGAGATCATTAATGTAGTAAAATTGTCGCGTGTGTTTTGTCTCAGCCTTAAGCGCGTGTGGGACTGAGCCAGAAGAACCCCTGGGACTACAGGATGAGATTGCCTTCTCCTTATCCTGACACAAGGAAGGTTTCAGGTTGGGAGGGGGAAGAAATTAGTATCCCTTGCCCTTCATTGCTCTCACAGGTAGAGCAAGCAAAGGCACAGCTGGATCCAAAATCAAATCTGATGGCTTTTGCTTTTCAAGGGAGGAACAGCTTGCAGAAATTCCAGTTCACACGGTAACATGTGCTGAAAATACCCTGACTACTCTGAGGAACCTGGCCTCAAATGCTTACGAGGACATTTTTACTCCCCTGCAGATTTATTCAGTGGAGAAGAGTATTTTAAGGGGGAGTACAACAGGCAGTCCTAATATTTTTGCCAAAAAACATCCCATGAAATTATCTTCTCACATCAGACAAACACTTCATTAAAAAAACTATTTTAAATGGTTTAGCATTTTATATTGTTTAGCATAGAAATAACAATTTTTACCTATCCGTGTTGTGAAATGAAGATATATTTCAGGCTGAAGACAGTTATTACCAGCCAGCAGAGTAATAAATTGTTTCCTGGTGCACTGTGAACATACCCATCAAGTGAGTTTACTGTACTAGTGAGTTAAGGCTGTCCTGGTTTTTTCTGGAATAGAGTTAATTTTTTTCCTAGTAGCTGGTATAGTGCTGTGTTTTGGGTTTAGGATGACAATAATGTTGATAACACACTGATGTTTTCGTTACTGCTCAGCAGTGTTTATGCTGAGTCAAGGACTTTCTCAGCTTCCCATACTGCCCCGCCAGCGAGGAGCCTGGGGCGGTACAAGAAGTTGGGAGGTGACATGGGCAGGACAGCTAACCCCAACTGTCCAAAGGGATATTCCATACACCGTATGACGTCATGCTCAACATATAAAATGGGGGAAAGCTGGCCAGGGCAGGGCCGCTGCTCGGGAACAAATTTGGTATAGGTTGGTTGGTGGCGAGCAATATTTTTTTCATTTGTGTCACTTGTCTTTTCTTGGGTTTTATTTCTCCTTTTTTGTTTCTTATTTTCCTTTTCATTGCAATTTATTATTATTATTTTTGTTATTATTATTATTATTATAATTTTATTTCAATTACCAAACTGTTCTTATCTCAACCCACAAGTTTTCTCGTTTCTACTCTTCTGATTCCGTCCCCCATCCCACTGGGGCGGGGGGAGTTAGCTGCCAGCTGGGGTTAAGCCATCACAAAGGCATAGAAAAATCTTGTGGCCACTGTGCTTCATGGGTGTACAGGTCACCAGTGTTTCAAGGATGCATTCTTTGCTTCTTCGCTTGATATCAAATATGCATACACAAAGCATAGTAAAAACCAAGAACAAGGCCAAAAATAGAGCTCGGTAGGAACTTCAATTTATGCACGCAGCTAAACATGCTTGTAAAAATGGAATTTAGCCTTGTGAAGCCAAATGACTTCAAAAAGTGCCTGCAGATAGGCGCAAAGAAAAGCTATCGGAGCTGATGACACTGTGAGCAGCGGGAAGGACTCACAACTCCAGCTAGTGTTGGATTAGACCAAAGATAAGTCATGTGCTCATTAGGAGAAAAATAACTGACAGAATGAAGTTACTGTAGGGATCTAACACCCTGCTGATATTTGATTTCAAATATAGACCAAGAATTTGGAAAGAAAAAAAAAGTGTCCTAACAAGCATAGCCAGATATCGTGCGTGCAGTTGTGATGCTTGAGTGAACTGCAAGGTTTTCTGGGATGCCTGCCTTAAATAAAACTGTCAAAAAATATGAGGACTGTTTTGTTTACAGAGCAGCTCAAAGGCAGATGATGCTCCCATTGCTACATGACATTTATCATCCCTTGGGGCTGAAAACTGTGCTGGAATGCACCGGGATTGTGTTCCTTGTATTGTAAATCTGAAATACAAATAATCCAAACTATCAAATTATCTGATATACCATCAATTACCACACTCTGGGCTAAGATTAGAACCGCCAGAGATGTCTTTCCCTGCTCCAAACCGCATACATCCATTCCAGTTTTTACATTGGCAAAAATATTTCTCCAGTTACAGCTGTTAATGATCTGCCACTTTATTTCCAATTTCAATTCAGAATAATTTTTGATTCAGATTTTTCTGCAGATAAAGAAATTGAGAAAATCTTCTAGTGCAAGAAAAGGGACATTTACTTATTTCAGTTACATTGCTTACCTGCCAGTGCGCCTTATGGCCAGGAACATAAATAAATAGCAATGGAATATTATTATCAGGGGAATAAAAAACACGCAGCAACATAAAATCATGGTGTAACTTCTGTTTGCAGGGGAATAGGTTACATAGTCCCACGTACAGGATATCATCAAGCCCTCAGGCACATAGGAACCTATGAAATACATGGAACACATTATTTACACATACACCCAGATCTCGTGCAGTTGCTGATCCAACAACTGAGCAATTAAAATAAACCCTGTACTATATATATAGTCTCCAAGAGCTATGCATGCCGTATTATACGTGTGGTCTAAGAATGCAAGTGCACACATGGAGAGGAGGTCCTGACTGCCAGACTCTGAGATACACCTGATACTCCACCTGCAATTTGTTCTGCTTAAATACAACCTGGGGGTAGTGGGGAGGAGGGTATCTGCACTGCAATAGGTGCAGATACACGGTACGACGGCAAACTATCAAGTGCTGGCTACACATCCACCAGAGAACTTATCAAAGAATCTCATTTTTTTTCATACCCCGAGTAAGGCTAAAACAGACCACACAGGGAACTCCAGAAGAGTTAGAGACCAGACAACATACTCCACCCGAGGAGCGGAGCCACGCTCCATCCCAGCGAGTACAGCCACACAACAGCGATGATCTGGATGGTGCGTTTCTTTGAAGTCCACTGTATGGATTGCAGGGGCTTAGTGATCACAAGGTAGCGGTCAACAGAAATAGCCAATAAAGTCATCATTGAGGTTATTCCGAAGAGTGCCCCACAGAAAGCGTACAAGTCACAGCCTGAAGCAGAAAATGGCAACGTCAGGGATTTTCTGAAGACAGACGCATGTTTTCTCTCTGAGCCTGACATGATAAACTTCCCATTTTTTCCTGGCTCAGGACTTCTCTTCCATTAGAAGAATTTTCTTAGCCTCTCAATTTCATAATTATTAAGTGTCTATTAGAAAATCCACAATTATTAATAAAATACAAACACATGTATTTAACAAGTTCTACTCTCTACTGCGGGCTGCAACTGGGAACCTTTTGTCAATGGAAAACTGCCTCAAAGAAAATCCAATCTAATTAAAGTTACATTTTCCTGGACTGTTGCCGAATATATTGATCTTAACAGGCCGCAGCCGACATCTGTCTGCTAATGACAGATGGATGTTTCAAACAATGACTTTGGTTTATGTAGCTTAAAAATGTAAACGTGGTTTAAATTTGATGGCTAAAAGACCAGCCGTAATACATAGCTCCAGCTCCTTTATTTAATAGCAGCACTTTTTGAAAAACCTGACACTTTTTACATGAAGCAGGGTTTTTCCCGTCTTGGCATTCAGGCATTGTGCTAGCAGATGAAAACTTGTGGAGTTAGACTGTCCCTGATTTGATTCAGAAACCTTTGTCGAATGATCATTCGTTTTTTGAGATCTTGCGTCACCCCACGTGGTTATAGACAACAGCCCACTGGGTATGGGAGGCAATCGAAGTACCAGATTCAACCTTAAGGCAGACTTCTTCTAAAGTCTTTATAAGTAACCTGCAATTAAGGACCAAACCTCACTCAACCCAGATCAATTGCTCATTCATGGCAGCATGATAATTTACACTGATTTTACCTAAGGGGATGAGCAAGACTGAAAACGTCCTCAAACTAGAGAGACCTTCTGTGCTGCTAAATAACACACTGTCTCTGGACTTGCTCCACCAATACATGACCGCTACTTGGTGCGAATTTTCACCCAATGATGTGATGAGCAGTAGCAGGCAGAGCATCAAGCCCTCTGAGGAACTTGCTATACTCTTAAACGTATACAGAAACAAATATTTACGACTTAATAAAACTTGTCTACCCGCCTTCAGCCATCGCATCTGCCCTTGCAAGCTAAAGGGTAACATGATCACATGTTGATGTTGACTTCTTTCTCTCCAAAATAAATAAGATGAAAGAATCAAACCTATAACACAAAACACGTGCCATCATGCTGACTGAGGATGCCAAGAACCTGGGTTGTCACCCAAGAGTCTTGTGCTGCTGCCTCCACAGCACAAGCCAAGATTGTTACGGCTAAAAGAGGCTACAGACAGTGTAGCGCTGGGTGAGGTACAAATTAGTGCTGAAAATTACCTATATCTCCAAGTATCCACTCTCCGTGCAAGCTGTTGACAAAGCACATGGGTGCCTGAGAAGCTGACATCAGGAAGTCGCTCACAGCCAAATTCATTATAAAGTAGTTTTGGGGTGTCCTCAGCTTCTTGTTGCTTAAAAACATGAGAAATATGTGATTTTAAATAGACAAAGCGAACAGTTAACTTCATAACTTTGCCTACTAGCGTAAATAAATACTATCCGGGTTGGAATCGGTGGTTACTTAGAGTCAATCAATTGCTAATCATCAGTCAATTACTGCAGCTACAGATACAGTCATTTCAAAATGATGACTGACAATAGCAGGGGGGATAAAACGGATTGTTTTCTTTTCAGACTGAGGAGAATTCCAGCTGTTGTGAAAAATACGGATTTGTTAGGAGAAGAGCAGTTCCCTATAAGAGCGGTAGCACTGAGCATGCCCTGCACTGCACAAGACCAGGATCTGAAGCAGGTCGCAGAGACAAAGGACCTGCTTTTGGTGAATTTTCGAAAGTGGCTGACCTGAAAAGTCACCACATTACCACTAACTAAATGACCTTTTGCAAAGTACCATGGCACAAGCAAGGCATGCACAGAGATTTGAAAAAAATACTTTTTGTTCATACACATCTCATAAGAGATAACCACTCAGCTGCAGACGAACAGGCAACATTAAACAACGCAACAAGGGGCTTAAAAGCAGCCGCCAGCCTCCAAGCAAACTTTATCCAAAGAAAACAAACATCACCTCCAGGTTTTTTTCCCCACATCTCACAACCTGGCATAGTCTCACTTCTTAGGGATATCTGCAGTTACAACCTCCTAGGAAACTTTCAGCTGGTATTCAAGATTGCCCTTGGCTCTGGTTGAGAGGAATAAAGATGCTGGTAATGTGACAAAGAACCTCTCACTTTTACTTGGGGTTATTTGGTTGAATGTGCCCTTGTTGCTCTGATCAAATATTATGCCCCATTACGAAAGTTAAAGTAATTTGTGAGTTCAGCTCACACAAATCTACCTTCAAACCGGCACCTTTGAGGGATATACTGAGAAGGTGCGATGCTGAACCAGTAATCCCTCAGCCTGAACCACTGTATTGGTTGCATGGCAAAACGAAGAGCTTTGATATCTAGAGTTTGAATTCAGGACTTTTCACAATGTCAGGTACACATAATGGAAAAAGAAATGCCTTGGCGCACTCTGTGAGACATAGGGAGGAAGCAGAATTTTATAAATAGCTTTGTTCTTGAAACCTGCATGCTGTGATTCTCAATAGTTGGAAATAACTGTTTCTTTTCCCCCAAATGCCTCCTTCCGTGTATAAAGTTGAACAACTGAGACCTCTCTGATGTGCTTTGAAATATTTGCAGCTAACATGAATTTCTTTCCTCAGGCTGATGAAGAAATACTGAAAATGAAATTGAGAAAGCCATCTCAATGCTTCTGCAGTTCTAACAAAATCCTGGGTCTCGTACTGCCTGCAACAACTGGGTGAGCTGCAACAGAGAAGGGGTGCAGGGCTCACGCATTCACAGGTGCTTGTCTGCATATGGAGATTTTCCTGCTTTGACAATTTAATGCTTTTATTACGCCAGCTAAAACAATCAAATTTCAAGAAAAACTGAGAGCTTGTGCTGCATTTCACAAATCATGAAGGTACCTACAAGTTGAAGGGAATTCAATTTCTCCTCTATCTCATATTAAAAGCCAGTTATTCAAAATAACTGAACTAATTAATTTGTTTTAAACATTTATGAATAGGAAACTAATGCTTGGTTCATAACCCCACTAGTGTTTCTAGTATTGTAAGCCCCCTCTGCATCAACATGCATAATGACGGCAAGCAGTGAGCAAGAAGGATTTTGAAATCTAGCATCACAGTGTGGGACAGCAGAAGGCTATTTATTTTTTCCATAAGGTTTTTGCATAGTCTGGCTGCAGTAGCTTTGTCTGTCTATTACGGTGTCGGAAGCCAAGAGAGCACACAAACTGACAGAAATCCTATGATCTGCCTGAAGCAGGGAATACACTGATGGCATGAGCTCATTTCATGTAGCACATTGTTTTCTTAGTCCTTCCAGGACATCTGAGCTTCTGGAAAGAGCATCAGTTTTTGTCAAGTGCTTCTGCAAATTCTACAGGGTGAGTGAAGAAGTCTGCTGTTTCTATCATTAAAAATATTAAACTCTTCTTTAAACTTTTCAGTAAAATTATTACTAGAACATGGTACATGTTTTCTCGTTTTCTTTGGTTCCTTAAAGCATGAGGAATTTACACTGAGGTTATTGGTGATAGTGGGGGAGTGTGTTGCCTTCCCCCATTTGATGCCGTCAACCCTTGCTTGGAGGTTTAATCCAAGAGGAACCATCTGCACACAGGCACAGGTGAACCTCAAGGTGAGTCAGATTAACCATAGAAGGAATTTTTGTACCTGTAAAACGCGTAGAGAACTAGGAGGTTTCCAATGATGCCAATGGAGCCAATAATAAGCACACATGTTCCTACCGTGTAAAGAACATGGTCGGGGACGTCTGTCTTGGTCACAGCGTGCGGCTGGGTGCCCATGTTCAAACCCTGAATGGAAAACAGAGGAAAAGGAGAGCTTAGAACATTCAGGATGGTTGTGTCACAGGGGACACAGGCTCAGCCTGCTGAAGGAAGGCAGACCACTCGCTTCCACGGTTCGTGCAAATCAAATACAGACCTCTGCGCTCTTTTCATGTCCCCCATAATGAAGTTTCCCTCAAGTAGCCTTCATTACTTTAACAGCACATATTTATATTAAAGAAACAACAACAGGGAAAACAGACTGGAAAAAAAAAAACATTAAGGAAGTTGCAGTGACGTGAAAAAGGCAAAGACGTGCCGGCATAAAACTCGTTCTGGGTAACTGCCGCACTTTGGGGCGCAGAGCTAGCTGACAACACAATCTTCAGTTCAACAAGGAATGGCCTGTCATATTTTGGCTTTATTAGGAGCACTGATACCAAATCCCACACTTACAAACATTAAATCCCCGGGCTCTCCCCAAGCTCCCTATCCACTAACTGAGTGCTGCAAAACCTGGGAATTTCCCATGGAAAAGGTAGGAAACCAGAGGTAAAACAGCAGCAATAGCGTTGCCTGAGTAAGCACAAATACTTTAAACATTCTTGACACCTCTTTCACTGCCCTTTATCTCCAGTACATGAATAAAACCTCACCAACTCTCCACGTATTTTTTTTTCTTTTAAGCAAATTCAGATTTATCATCTGTTAAGTTCAGCAGCAGGGCAGCCTGCAGCTAATTCACTCAGTTTTTATTAGCGTTATCAATGCGAAGAGTCCGAATTGCCCGATATTCTTATTTACCAAGTCAGAAGCAGCTAAGCCACGCAGAGGGCTCACACATGTGGTCAGATCTGGGCGGCTTAGTCAAAGGTATGGCACCTTGTCACAGCTGAGGACTTGCTCCGCATCACCACTGCGCAGCCCAGCGACGTGCTGGGTGTGGGACAAGGCTGATTTTGGCCTGCGGAAGAGGAGCTGGGTGACAGAACAGGTTCAAGATGATAACTATCACTCCACTGGTAGTATTTAAGGGGAGAGAATGGTGAGAACAGCCTTTTTTTCCCCCCTGCAGCTCCTCATCTCCCACTCTGCTGCTTCTCCTTTCTGCCTTCTCTTATTCCTCACTCATCTATAAGTGCACATACTACAGCTCTTTCCTTGTACAACAGTTCTAGCTGTGGGCATTATCCCCTTGACTATGTGATCCTATTGGGGTGCTCCCCGGGGCAGGTTGCATTTGGTCATAGGAAGCACACGGTGAGATGCATAGCACGACCCAAAACCAGCGGGTCTAGAGCAGAAATGGTGACAGCAAAGCTCCCGGGGCTGAAGCGATGTTGTAAATGGTACAAAAGCTATTGCTTCAAATCAGAAAACTGCCTTCAAGCTTTCTCAGTGCTCTGACAGCCTCTACACATAACAGGATGGCTGCTGCCAATGTGACACTTCACCAAAGATAACATCGCCGTAGAAGTAGAAAGAAATGAAAGGGAGAGTCTGCTGGTGCTGGCTGCTCCAGGGGGCTGTCACTGCCATTCCCAGCAATTAAGCAGCGAGAAAAAATATCACCCTGTGAAGCCTTTATCCTTGAAGAAGGTGTGAGAGGTAGTGTAAGAGCAGGCAGCACACAGGGAGGTGGCCCTGCAAGGAAACACAGACGTGGCCGTTCGGTGGCACCAGGCACAGACGGTGCCGTGCTTTCAGAGCTGAATGCC
This sequence comes from Dromas ardeola, assembly GCA_013398915.1. NCBI lineage: Eukaryota > Metazoa > Chordata > Aves > Charadriiformes > Dromadidae > Dromas > Dromas ardeola. Next base: position 316,588 of record VYZM01023224.1, read on the forward strand.
TGGGTATCCAAATTAACCACGGTAAACTCCTTTCCGCTTCCCTCAAACCTAATCTTCTTAGCAGTGCGCGTGCGCTAAATCCGAACCCTGCCTCATTTCTGGCAATGCATACCAAAGAGGCTAAACTGGGGAGAAAGGAAAAAGGTCCCTTCTTACCTTCCTTTCCATCTTATCTGCTAAGCACATTCGGGATTTACCACTGTAGAGAGGGTTATACTATAGAGGAGTATTATATAGATGTTGTAAATTCAAGGCAAGTAGTACTTGGCTGTCGTATACATTATGCTTTACTTCATCATATGGGAACTCACTGGTGCGGAAACTCATTTGAGAAGCAGACTATGAATTTCACACCCAAAGGTGTCTTGCCTTATCTCGCTGCTGAAGAGGAGCCGACTTGGGCGTTCTGGTCTCATTTATTCAATTACCAGGGGTGAGCTGTGTCAAAAGCTGAAAAATGTCTCATGCAACACATCTGTAAACTCAGATTACAGTTTGCTGGCAATACTGGATGATTAATATAAACTACTGATACTTACAGAGCAGAATTTGGAAGGCAATAAATACCCGGGATTACACAGAGCCTGCAACCTCAGTGAGAAGCTGAAGTGAGGGATGTTTTGATTACACAGGCTTTGGAGAAGGGAACTTGACTTCAGAGGGGTGCATTAAATACCACGGACACTTTTGCTGTGATGTTAACATCAGTAAGAACAACTTTAAGAGCTGAATGAGAAGGCGGCTACTTACTCCCTCCGTGAGTGTTACCCTGGGACAGCAGGATGTGGCAGGCATCCAGCTGTACGAAGTGTGGCAAGCTGATAAAGACAGGAAACCATTTGTAGCACTGTAATTTGGATCTAAGAAGATAAATGTACATATCTGTGTGTGTGTGTGTGCATATATATATATTTCAACAGAAACCCTCAACTTTGATAAAAAATAATTTCATTATAATAGTGAAAAATTGCTAAACAAAACAGGCTAAACCAATACAAATGGAGCAAGCTAATCAAAGAGAATTTATACCTCATTTTAATCACACAATCAATTTCACTAATGTGTCATAATTTCACAATGGAAAACTTTCAAGATCTAAATACTCTTCAGGTTGAGAATTTAAAGTCTACTCTGTTGAACAAATTCTGCTTTTCTAACACAGGCCCTTTCTCGTCAGAGAATAACACCCAATTTGAGATAAACCATCAGTACTATAAAGGCTTTAAGATATTCACAAAATTTAAGCTTTTTCCCTTTTCCTACAGTATCACATGTTAGAAGCTGGTCTTTTTGGTAATTTTGATTAACAAGCTAAATACTTGATAATGTAAAGATTTCACTGTAGGAGAACGAGAACTAGAAATATGAAAAAAAATCTTGAATCCTGGTGACGTGCTCTATTGAGAACCTGTTTTTGCTGATCATGTCAAAAGCTGTTACCACTCTATGCATTTTTCTGGTACTTTTAGTTTCTCCCAAGTAATAAGAATAAAATTAAGTGATAGAAGAATATTCCAAGTTGCTATGACTCTCCAACCCAAGAAAACCCAGATAACTATTGCAAATCTTTCCAAATGACACGGTAACCAGGGAGCAGCTAAGTACAGGAGGTTCCATTAGGTATAGTCACTGGTGTGTCTTACCAGGTTAGGTCTATATTAGCTTCTTTTACCACCAAAATGATGTATGGTCAATGACAGCTGGTATGAATGAGGTAAAAATCAATTTGTACTAATGGAAGTGTCCTGCCTTTCAGGCCTAGCAAAGTGTGGATTTTGTATCCATCTCACGCCACCGCTCTCTAACTGCTAGGATACACTGTGCAGTTATCCTTCAAGCTATTCATTTTCATTTTAGTAACAGTGAAATCAGACCCTTTGAGAATGCAATCGGAAACCTTAGAAAGTTAAAAGATGTGCTGTGAGATGCTCCCCCAGCTCCAGCTGTTTCACACTGCCATGGTGATGCACGGCTGCCCGGGATTCAGCACATCTATCTCGATAAATTGTGTTTGTAGGTGCTCAGTGTCATCACAGCCACATAATACAGAATGAAAAGCCTGCTCTGTATAAGCCACAGCCTGGCTCCTTCTCTTTAACAATGTGATTTAAGACAGAGATAATAAAGGAAAGCATTACATTTTGTTCAACTGATATATTGAATACATAATGGATGAAGTGAGTTTTCAAGGGCTCACAGGAGATGCGTTTGCCTGTCCATTTTGCTCCCTGGTTGGCTTTGCCTCCATCTGTTTGTGGTCCTTGAGCAGAATCCCAAGCACCCTCCTGCAGACACATCTGTTTCCTAAGTGAAGGTTTTAAAGACACCGTCCAGAACGACCCTATTGTCTCACTCAAAAACACAAATGTAAACAAGCAGCCCACGAAGATGCCAGTACTTGCACTGGGGCCAGCTTCTGGCATACTCGCCTATCCTGTACTCGCTTTGTTTGGCTCCCTCTAAATTAATGCTACAATCACTTATGTTTTGACTCTATGAGATGTTGGACCTGACAACTCACATAAATCGTGATGTGGCCTTACCCTTACATGCGATGTGACTACAACATCAAAATGCCGTCACCTACGTGGATGCTCGGAGGCCTTTTCTGGCAGGGTAACTAACAGATCTGCAGGCAAATGGAGGATAAACAATTAACAGCTGTCCCTCAAATAGCTGGCAAAGGAAGCAGGCACCAGATATAAAAATAAAACTTGGTCTACTTCTCCCAAAATAAAGATGGAAAACCTAACAGAGAAGGAAAGTTATTCTATGAAAGCTTTTGCAATTTGATTTTCAGTGATAAAAACGATGTCCAAATAATCAGAGCCATCTGTTTCTGCTTTCCAGCTGGTAAGATTAATAAAGATTGCAATGCAGAAGACAAAAAAACTGTGGTTAAAAAAAGGAGGGCAACGGCGGGTCCTGTTCAATGGGTAGGAGTAGAAAACAAGGGACGGAATTCAGAAACGGTGGTATGATTGGCATTAGGTGGATAGAAGAGTATCTAAAGCCTTATTTATGCTCTGATTTTGGTCATGGATGCAAGCTTATGTTGTGGAAATGGTTTACATTGAAATGAGCTTAAGTAAGGGCTTGCTTACAAGGGGGATTAATGTGCCCTAGCAAGAGAGTGAATTAACAGCACAGCAGCCTCCCTGTGCTGACCCGCTACGTGAATTCACAGAGGACAAGTTTGATTTTACTGTACAGAAAACTTAAGTCTATACAGTCATGCTTGCAAATTTTAAAGAAAAATAACAAACAATATTTAGGTATGCTGATACAGAAGCAGTCCACATGTGCCAGTCTGCAGATGTTTTTGAAGCAGTTCATCGAACCGAAGCAGTTACCAGGTAATACTTGCCAAGTTCCTTGTAATTTCACTGATGGTCAATGTAAGAGGTAATTTCAGCGTGAAGCACCATCTGGTTTGAAATGACGACAAAACTGGGGGCTTAATGAATATCTTGTACATATGAATTCTGGAATCAGCAAACAAACGACCATTGCTATGTGGCAACTATGGTAGAGGTAGTGATGGTCAGATATTTTTTCAAAATATGATGTACTTAAAATTAATAGTTACAGAAAATATTGTTGACACCTTTGGGTATTAAAAAAGCAAAGAAACAAACAAACAAACCTCCAAACCAACAGCTTTGCTTGCTCTGGTTAACTGAACTGCACAACACCACCACACAGTAAATACAGATTAATTCAGTCCTCAGAAAGTCAAATCAAACCACAGTCATCCACATGTGGAAAGTTACTTTTCTTATCAGTCTCCGGGCGACACTCTTCTTCCACAGCTCTTTCCAATCAGTTCACATGCCAAAGCCAGAAGCACTCAAACACATATTTATAGCATGCATTTAATCAAAAAGACAATTGGTTTAGCAAACCGAACTGTGAATTTGATGCAGTTCATCCAAAAGTGACAAACAAGAACAGGAACTGCCAGTGCTGTGTACAACGAATGGCAAAGGCAGCCGGGTACCAAAGTCAGGCACCTGCTCCAGACCTAGGCACGTGTTTATCCAGACTGAGATCATAAATTTGTGGGGAAAAAAATGATATTTTTTCTATAATAAAATATATACCTAATTAATTCCATTCCGGCAAGTGCTTCTGGGCTGTTACTGAACCGGACAGCCAGTAAAAAAAAAAAAGCCATTTAATATTTGACTTCAGGACTCATTTGAGGCATATATCCTTAAGATCTCACATTTAGCACAGACCCTGCTTTGACAAGATGCTTTCTTTCAGGTCCTCCATATCTGCGCTTAGACTTCTTAAGCCTGATCAACTTTTCAATCTCATGAGAATAAACCAGGTAGATACTCAGCAACATTGGCAAACTCAGGTGTGTCTACATATCCAGCCTTATGAGTCACTGTAAGCAAGGGCTATTAAAAATTCATGTTTTATAATTATTAAGACATGATATAAAAATGATTCACATGAGAATTTCACAGCAATCAGAAGTAAACAATAAAAGTGAAAATAAGTGAAGTTTTAATATCTGTCTTCTCATTTCAAAGTCATCTAAGGGCATATTTTCATCTTGCTAGAGACTGACTAACAGAACCTTAAAATGTAAAGTTTATTCTGGAAAGCAAACGGATGTTGTTTTTTATGTACATCCCAAGCCACGCCACTGAAATCAGTGATAAATGGCGGGTTTGCTCCTCTGAGTATAAAAAGAAAAAACAAACAAAAAACAAAACAAAAAACCACCACCAACAAAATCAGCCCAGCTGAAACCCAATGAGCTGGCTTGTGTTCCAGCTCGAGCGCTATCTGTGCTGCCTGGGCTGGAGTTAGCAAACGTGACGGCTTACTCAATCTTACAAGTTATTCCACTGAGAGTGCCTGCATAGCCCGGCCTTGGGAGGAACGCTGTGTTACTCGCTCCCTTGTTTTCGTTGGGAAGCACTGGCAAGCAACTAGCACATCCTTGCCTTAATCCGAGTTTCTATAATCAAACCTTGAGGCAACGGATTTATTTTTTTCCAAGACCGTAAAGTGTCAAAGCAAGATACCAGAGGCATGTTTTCTGAGGGCATTTCTGTTCCAGTACTGGTGTACTTGTACAATCATCCCAGGTCTTCACAACATTTTCCTCTACAGAAATTTTATGTTCTATTTAAACACATCTAACCTGAGAGTGCAAAACCTAAAAGAACCAAGTTCAGCCATGACTTTGGCATTTTGAAAAAACAAGCAAACAAAAGCCCACTACCAGAGTCTGTTAGTACTCAGTTGAGTCAGGGACTCAGTCCATCTTCTCCTTCTCACAGGCTCACACGCCAGCACAGCCAGTTCCTTAACGTGATCCCTCACATTATTGTCCATAATGCTCACCATATTGTTCCCTTGGCCATAAACACCTTCAAAATTGTCTGACACTGTGCCCAAATGCGCCCCAAATTACAACACCAGCTATGCATGCCTAGGCAGGTGGCACGTTGAACAAATCTAATCGATGCTAACAGTGCATCAAAATTATCTGGGCTATTACAGTTCAGCGCATACTTGTTTTGTCCGCGAGGGAATGGATGACTTAGCATGGTGAAACAACAAAGCCATAGGCAGAAATCTCAGGATATATTTTTTAGAGCATTAGAGCATGTTAAAGAAAAGCATGTGTAGTCAAAACATGATACAGAGTTATTTCCTTCAATATAACAAATCTTGCAGTCTTCAGGGAGAAATAATTCATACTCTATAGCAAATATTTAAGTTTTTATCTTCTCATGCATTATGCACCATACACTTTCATAGATTATTTTTCTCCCTCTATGCATCTTACTGCTAACTGATGCTCTTTAATAATCATACAAAGTGCACCTAAAAGAAACCCCAAAGCCCTTTACCCTATGTTTGCTACTCGGTGGTGAGAGCGTTCTGAACTCACTGGCACTGTCACCCTTTGGCATATCACGTGCTCCTCACCTGAGCTGCTCTCCCCTCTCCACCGCCTCTGAGCTCCTGTAGCTCATCCCGGTCCATTTTACTCATCCCAGGCTGCCAGATGACTGCTGCTCCCTTTCCACCAGCCATGGATACCTCTGACTGGGATGCTCCTGCTCCAGCCCGCCCACCACGCATCCAAAGCGATTTCATGGGATGCCACTGTTTGCTGATGGCAATGTGGTGCTGCAGCGCCCATCGCCTGCCCGGACCGAGCCCTTTCCCGCTCCTGCAGCCCCAGGCTTCCGGCCGAGCAGCAGCAAGTGCGACTGCCAGGTGATGCTCACACGTTACTGGTTTTAACTGGAGCACACGAAGAAACTTCTTTGCCTTTCCACGAATCTTGGCACCGCATTTCGAAATTCTGATCTCTGACAGTGCCTATAAAATCCTGCCCTCAGGTTTCAAAGGGCTTGAACATATGCTCTGGCTCCTGGACAGCTAAACTTTTATATTTTATTTTTTAAAAAGAGAATATTTTCTTCCTTGCTGTTGGTATCTGAGAGTGATCCTTCACCAGCCACCTCTGGCTTTATGCATCTCGTCTAGACGTTAGTAGTCTTTTCATTGCACTGTTCTGCTTCCCGGAGAGACCCAGCTGCTTCAGCTGCTGCCAGAAGATCTGTGAACAAAAACCGCTCTGAGAAGTGGGCCCTGCATTTTAAAGAAATCCCATGAAAACATGTGCTTATTTTTAAGGATTCTGGGAAAAAAAAAAATCAAGAACTGACATCAGCTTTTCAAAAGGTGATTACAAAATGAAAACACATCCTAATAATATAGTTAAGACAAGATGTTAATATCTTATACTAATCCTATATAGCCTTTCTAATGATACTTCTAAAAATACATACAGCTAATATTTTTCATCAATGTGGTCATTTGGTTCCTGCTGGATTCTCTGCTCTCTATATTTTTTCTATTCTGTAACTTACGATGAATTGTAGTGAATGATGAAGGAAGTGCAATGATAATAGTAGAAATACACTTCCTCTATTAACTACGTTTCAGTTAAATTGTATTTACAATTTTTATTAGCTGAGCATAAAGAACTGCAGTTCCCTATTTATAAAAAAAGCCCTGATTTTCCTTCTGCAGGAAATATTCTTAATTGAAGGCCTGAAATCAGAGGTATTCTTCATCAACTAGGGTAATTTCCACGTTTCAACAAGAAATTTTGTTTGTTGGTTGTAGGGTAGAGGGTAATTTAAAGCAACCTCCAGCCTCCTGATGTCATTTGCATCATTCTGTCTTGTACATTTAGGTACATGAAAAATGCTAAAATGAGTCAGGCCAGAGGTCCACCAACTCCCATATCTTACACCTGACAGTGTCTGGCAACAGATGCTTTTAGGGGAAGACCATGGAGAATACGGCAAGCGCACCTTCTCCAACTGTTAACTTCAAGCACATTTGTGGATATTAGTATGAACATTGTAGCATTCAATTTCTGTTTAGATCAAAGAAATGCCTAATCACTCTAAGCTGAGGATTATTCCCATGTAATATCTGCTTGCCTCTGTTTAATATTCCTCTATGGATGGAAGGGGGGAATGCAGAAGGCAGACCCAGACTCTCCCCACAGGTGCACAGTGAATGGACAAGAAGCAACAGGCACAAGTTGCAGCGGGCGAAGTTTTCAATGAGATTGGTGAAGCACTGAAACAGGGGCCCAGGGAAACTGCACAATCTTCCTCCACAGAGAATTTCAAAATGTTGAAGTCAACCCAGCTTGGAGCAGGAGGTGGAACTTGACGACCTCCCTTCCAACCTAAGATAGTCCATGATGCCAGGAATAAAACCCTCCAAAACATATAGTGTAAAAATATAGGCTTAAGCCATAAGTAAAATGAAATACTATTCCAGTTACTTGAGAGGACAGGTATGCTGCCTCAATAAATTGAAAATCTTCCTACCCTACCTTCTTTTACTTTCACAAGGAACTGGGGACGCACAACAAAAGCCAAATGAACCTATATGCACGTTTTTCACCTAGCCTTATTAGATAAGCAATCTGCACTGGGACTGTATTTCTTGGATAGGAAGGCTGCAGTCAGTGCTCCACTTCATTTGTGACAGTTTCTCCTACCGTGGCTTGAAGTCCCACATGAAAAGACAGATTTCCAGAGGTTTTTAGGCACTTCACACCTATTGATTGCATCGGTGGCAATACACCTACTCTTCTCCTGTGTTGTTGAAAATACTCCTTGGTGTTTATCTGCACTGTTAGATGCCCAAGTATCATGAAAATCTGGCTTTGGAATATTTTGTGAGTAATTTTAGAGAATTTAACTGTATCACTGATACATTGTTTAGTCCAATGGCCTATGCATTTCAGTCTGACAGGTTCCCACTAGATACTCCAAATGCTCTGTTTAGAATAAAACAGCTAGCCACCACAGGTAATGGAGATATTGGAGATTACTGGGAAGAGAAGGAAATTATCAGGTGAGATATATTCTAGGTGACCCGTCTCTGCAGTGAAAGGCAAATCTTTACTGTCAAACGAAGCATGTGGCAGTAGTGCAACCTCCCTTAACTCTCCAAAACAAGAGTAAAGTAAACTCTCATCCAGGAAGGAGATCATTGCTTTTCTAGTCACCTGGAGGTTTGAAGCACTCATGAATTCCTTGTGGATTTAGTATTGCTAAAGGAACAAACAGACCAATGTCCAATGAACAAGTGAAACTGGCAACTCCATTTACAATTAGCAAGCTACTGCACTACTGAAGACTTATTTCAGAGGAAGACTGAAGCAGCACTGGCAAACTAATAAGGAACTACAATATGGGCACAATTAGAGAGCAATTAGAGCAATCAGAAGACTCCCTGATTTATAAAATGCTAAAATAATGCAACATGTTTTGACACATTTTGTGGGAATAGGCGTGTATGTTAAAAGTAACTTCTGTATCTCTCGGAAAACTTAATTATCTCATGGCAGTGCTCATCTTGGAGGAAGAAACAATATCTCACCCAAAAGCTTTTTCTTTGATCTGGAGAAACATCAAGACAACTTTGATATAGCAGTGTAGGAGCTTCATCCTTTCCCTCTCCACTGTCGTGTGTAGCACACTGAAGACAAGGACGATGTAGTTGTTTTAATGGGGCCTCTTGTTTTAATTACATAAAGAATTTTCTTTAACTCTGAATAACTTCCACAGACCACTTTTCAAGACTTTACAAAAGGTAAAAAAAGTTTTAGCACGACTTATTAGGAAACATCCTCTTCCTCTCACCCTCACAGTAATCTCCACATCTGGGGTGCATTTGAAGCAAGTCCTACATCGCCTTTGCAACATCAGCTTGGAACCATGATGAATTACCAGAAACAAAAATCTCAGCACAAAGCAGCTTCCTTTGCTGTTTTAAGACGAAAGTGCCATTTTACAAAGAGAGAAGCCCACAAGCCAGTTAGGTTCAAACCTTTTTTTACTGCACCAAGTCAGAAAGCCTCAGGGAGTCCCTACAAGTTTTTTCTGCAGAGCCCTACTTCTCATTCCGACAAAAGCTAGCTCCTTCTGAACCTTTATTTTTAAGAAGCATATAAGCAAGCCAGCAAAGTAATATGCACCGGAGAATCTCACAAAACAAACAAAATTAAGTCTAACAAAGCATTGTTTGTGTCTCAAGTCACGTTTACACTACATTTAAGGCCACACCGGGCCTTTCTCGGTCCAGCCAACTCCATAAAAGCAAGGCACTAAAGAGCATTTCTCCATGATAAAACAGGTGAAGGGACAATCTACTCACAACAGCTGTGAGGGTGAGAGAGATACTCATTTAAGATTTCTCCACAAGTAAAGAGCCCATTGAAAAAAAAATACTTAGCGTTAGTTGCAAACTTGTACTGACCTTCAACAGTAATTTATTGCTGTTAGCTTTATTGTGATCAAATGTAAAACACTGAGCCAATAACAAGAGTTGAAAAGCAGTTTCACAGCACTTGTACGGTCATTGTGGCTGAATACAAAATAATTCTATTGCAAATGGATTACCTAAGGAGCATTACCCAGGACACCATCAGTCTGCTACCTCATGCACTATTGAGGAGGGACTGCCAATGCTGCAGATCTTGCAGCCCTCCAGCACTTGAGACAACCCGCCTTCCCTCATCAGCTGCTTTAGGATTAACTGACCGGCACTTACCTGCAGCAGTGCCACTAGAGTTTTCCAAGGCACCAGCATTAGTCCAGGGGCTCCCTGGTGCTCTTGCTGTCCTGGCTAACCTTCGTTTGCTAACGCACCTCTTCTGTGCCATGGTCTCTGCTGGAATGCTGTGCAGGGAGGGGCCTCTTATGTCAGCGGGGGCATGGTGAGGCCAGCGCCGCGCGGTTCTAAGCCGTGTTCACGCTTTCCCTACCATGGTGAAGGTTTAGTCAGCTACGCTATTTGAATATTAGCACAAGTTTCAGCATAGAAATCGTAGCAACAGATATCAGGTATTTAAGAAAGTAAAGACAAGTACTAGGCAAGTAATTTTCTGATCACTAGGGTTATTGTTTGCAGAAAGCTCAATAGCAGTACTTTGTCCTTTTTCCAATTAAAAAAACCCCAACAAATAAACTTCCTCCTCACCTGAGATCAAGTCCTTTTTCAGGCCTTGCTGACTTAACAGGGCACAAAGAAAGCATGCTCCTTCCTGTTGCTCTTTTAGCTCTAGACTAGCTGTAGCTGTTAAAATTGTTTGTATCGTCATCCCGTCAGCAGGGACTTGGTGTCATCTAGCCAGTTATTCGTTGGCAACACAGCTGTGCTGATGGCACTCAGTAAATTTCCATGGGCATCAGGCACATGTCCCCGCCTGGCATTCAAGTCTTCTGGTCTGCATCCTCCGTTAAACTCGGCAGCCTCTTGCGGTGCTCTCTCTATTTGCACAGCAAGCATCAGAAAAGTCCATCTGCCTGTTTCTAGGGCTTTCTACTAGGGTATGTTTGAGCTTCAAATGCTGTCAAACAAAGCAGCTGATAACATTCCCTGGGTCTGCTCTCAGCAGGAGGGCCGGTGACCCCAGGCTCGGACCTCACGGCAGCAGGCTGCGTACGTAGTGATCCAGCTGCACAGCAGCCCAAGTCCACACTCTTGACCCGTGCCATACATTCTGCAGGCATGCCATCGCGCGTTGAACTGCTGACTACCATCCAGCATCACACGTTTCTCACTGTTTAGTTATCTGCTTTCTTAACCGTGCTCTCAAGTCCCAGTATCTACCAAAGCCACACGTGAAGTTTGAACATCATCTTTTTATTTTGATGTTTCCCAGGGTGACTCTCCTCATCAGAGAATTTATAGAAGGTGTCTAGCGGCCATATTCTTGAGTGCTTTGGTAGCATACAGTAATTTTGTGCAAGTCAGTCTGACACGTGTCTCTCAGCTGCGTCACGAGTAAATCCTTCACTTCACTTGCACTAGTATACCAACATTTCCTGCTTTTCAGGGCTCAAAGAGCTTAGCTTGTATTGCAGCTGCAATGTCTTGCAATTCTGTGCTTTCTTGTTATGTTTGCATAACTTTGAGAAACCCTTGGGTATATTGATACCAAGGGCGAATCATCTCATCTAGTAACACTGCTTTGTCATGTTCTGGTGGTTCAGGAATGTTATCAGCCTCATTTAATCACCTGCAACAGTATGCAGACATATATCTCTATTCTGGGCCCAATCTGGTGCGTACAATGAATTCTGCTTCAAACTCTGTTTGGCCAAGAGCTGCCAAATTAAGCAAGCCATCTTTGGCAGTCACACTTTCTCTGCAGGCTGGCACCCCAGCACGTTGGAAATACAGGACATCCTGGGGGGGAATAATTTGCAACCTCTAAAGGCAGTCAAAAAATGTCAAAAAAATTCAGCTTTAAATCCCTTGATGAGCTTACTGTGGTATGTGCAAATATACTCATGTTTTTGTACAGATAAGTTTATGGCAAGAGAAAGTAATACGGAATGTGAACTGGTTCAAAAATTGGCAAGTAAATCATCACAGTGAAAAAATCTTGGACTTCCTAGGATACCACAGAGAAAGTTTAACAGCAAAAATAACCCACACAGACACCATTATAAAGTTGTAATTGAAAAGACAAAACCAATCAGAAGTGAAGACCTTCAGCACTGCCAGAACGCACTCAGTGCATTTAAATGATTTGGAGTTATGAGTTGCATGCTCAAACTCCTGTTCACTTGCTATTTATTTATTTCTTAACTTAAGAAGACTCTAGAAAAGGCTTGCCCAACTTTTTTCTTTCTGATTTATTTCCAGGGCAACGACTTGTTGCACAGAGACGACATCTACGGCTTCCCTCCCGAGCTGGAGTTTCTCCCATACCATTCCCATAACCCTTTCTCTTCCACTCAAGACTAGAAAAAGAAACAAATATTCTCGGTAGACTACTTTGAATGCCAGGGCAGGACTGGCTAATGAATTAAAGTCCAGGCAAGTTATCAAAGATTTAGGAGGAAATCTTCTATCCTAAAATCTATACAAAGTATTGTAATAGTTTAAAGTCACGGGTACACAGGTACGAGGTGGGGGGGATGAGGGGGTGGGGTGGAGGGTGTGTACGAGGACAAGGGGACACAAATTCTTCATATTTAGTTTGCTGATCCACCTCAAGTCTTCTGTCCCAAATCATCATAACTACTTTGCAATGCACAAGAAAAATCCTCTTTTCTTTATGAATGTTTTCAAATAATCCTAGCTAAACATATAAACAATTGACAAACAGCACTTCATTTAGGTCACTTTACATTACATTAATCGGCTCCACAAAAGGATAACAACTCTGAAATCTGCTTTAGGACTTCATTTATATTTCCTTTTTCATTGAAATTCTTTTTGCTATTAATGACCAGATCACAATAAGGCTTAATCAACTAGATCTTGATGATGCAACAAGTACCATCATAAGCAATCATCTCTACATCCTCCCCTCCATAGCCAGAGCTTTCCCATCAGCCAAAACTCCAAATCCATCCTAAAAATTTAAACAAAACAGCACAAAGAAAATACGTATCCCTTTGGGGAGAGTTGAATCAGCCGCACAAAAAAAATAAATAAAAATTCACTACATCAAAACAACTTCAATGAGATATTTATTTTTTTTTCCTTTTAAAGGAGAAGCAATTCATTTAAACCACTCCTTAGAAAACAAAGCAGAAGAGAAACGCTCCCTTCCCTTCTCCCTGCCCAGCTCCCACTTTCCGAAGCCTTCCTCCTGGCACGTACTTTTTGGGTTCAGCCGAAAGCATCTCCCTTCCCTCCGCACATCCGCTGCGTGCAGGGCTGCCGAGCTGCGACTCATCCCGAGGAGCATGTGAAATCCCAGGGTTTAAAAAGCCACTCGCAAGCAAGCCCTCCTCCGCTCCCAGCCTGCCAGCTCCGGGAGCAGATCGAACCGCAGCGCTAGCCCCCAGCAAACCACCCATCCCGTCATTCAGCCTGACTGGCCCCACCACGACTGTTTCAAGGGCAAAAAGATGACTTTTTTTTTTTTTTAAAAAAAAAA
>VYZM01023224.1:330494-359148 GCA_013398915.1 Dromas ardeola
CCCCGCTCTGGCTTTCTCCTTGCGTGCCCTCTGCTCCATCCCCACGGCCCACGAAACCCCACGGCTAGGTTAGGGTATGCTGCGCGTATGAGCAGCCACACGCCTAAAGCCACAGCTGGGCTTCTCACAGGGCTGGCAGGGAACAGGGACTGGGTATAAAACCCAGCCACTTCCCAGCAACTCACCCTGGAGTCACTGAAATTTCCTCTGCAGCGTATGCCTCGATCTTCAAGCATCGCCTGTCCCAGAGATGCTTGAATAACCACGGAAAATAAAGTGAACGGCACCGAATGGGGCACTGGAATGTCTTACCTCACAGTGTCTTGTTGGTGTCATGTTTGTAAAGCTGAGCTCCTCCGAGGCACTGAAAGGTGATGAAAAGAGCAGGGATCTGATGGCAGACATGCTCTTCGAGAGCCTCTTTCTCTTACACTCTGGCCAGAAAGACACCACAAAAATAGCTACATTTCTATCTCTATATTTTTTTCTTCAATGCATTGACAATATTTGCAATGTGATTGGTTTTAGCACTCCCCTTTTAAAAGGAGAGGATTCATGACCCAGAGCTTTGTCTGGAGGAAAAAAAAAAAAAAAAGGCTCGAAGTAGTAGAGAGAGGAGCAGAAATAGCAATTTAAACATGATATTCAAGGGACTTACATGCCTCCTCCAGCTGGGGCATGGTGGCGGTCACAGCTTTGCAGGAGAACTTTAAAACTACCTCTGCTGAAAGATTAGTTCTTTTGACTGGTGATTCTGAAGATGATAGAAATTCAACTGCAGACATAAAACTTACAAGTATGGTGAACATATACCATATAGATAATCTGTAAGTGCTGGAGAATACAGCATAACTTCCTAAATTAAAGGCCTAGATTTCAAAACAAAGTTTATTTTGGCATTTAATATCCCAAAGACATGATGGATGTGTTACAACAAGACGAATAATGTACCAGAACAGGAAAAAAAAAAAAGTGCTTCAGCGAAAGCACGATATGCTGTTATGCATTGTACTATAAAAGTCAAAATTATGGTATCATTGTCAAACATAAATATTTAGACATTGGTATCATATGTTAATCATTATTACTTCATCCTTGGTTTTCATTCCTTATTGAACCATCTTATTTCTATTCGACTTGACAGGTTCTACTTCCCTCCTCTGAAGATGACCAGTAAAACAAGAGATCAGTATTAGCTGCTGCCTCTTACCGGCAGTTGTACCTCGGCAACTTGATGCTTTATTTTTCAGGTCCACCTGGTGACTCGATCTCTGTGATCTGCCTGTTGCAGACAGGTTTGGAAGTAAACTACAGTTCTTTCCATTGCATTATATGCTCCAAGCTCAAATCCACCCAATGGCACATACTGTAACATAGTTGTTTTTTCTTTATCATTGCATCTCTCTATTACCTAAATGATGTGATCCATTAGATAACATTTTTAAGGGCAACAAAGGTAATGTTGATGTTCTAGATGTATCATGACGCATAAAGTTTTTGCTTACCTTACAACTTTTTTCCATAAACATTGGCTTTCAGAGGAAAATTTATACACAATTTCAGAAGTACTATGTACTGTCTTTGCAGTTTCAGAACCCGTAGACTCACAATTTGTTGGTTGATAGCATATTTTATTAGTAACGTGGTTTAAATATTTCTTAAGGAAATAGAGGCTGCATGAAAAATGATCAGCCCTCTAACACCCACAGGTGTGCTCCCTTTCTTTTCTTTACTTACAGAAATGTGGGAATGCTGCTCTCTGAAACAACTAGGGACCCAACAAACTGTTGAGATGTCCCCTCTGAGGAACAGCTCACTTTGCTCATGTTGTTCATTCCCACATTTGCAAGTTGGAGCTGAAACTTCTCTGAGGTCAGGCCACTACACACGGAGTGTGGACTCAAGATGAACCCTGTTTTGGGTGAGATATTGTAATTAAAGCTAAGAATCGGATGCCACGGGAAAATTAAAAGCCAAATAAAGCAAATTTTTTCAAGCTTCGGACTTGTTTAGACTGACAGGGTTTTGATTGATGGTTTGAGTTGGCTCTGTGAATGACAGCGTTTAGGTGCAGCTAAGCCTCCAGCCAGAGGCTGACTGGATTGCTGTCTCACACATCTCTCTTCCCCGCACTCACACCAAGATTAGTTCTTCATCGGGCCTCTCTATTTCAACTGTTTGTAATTAATCCCGAGACATGGGAAAATACGGTAAATCAACCAAGTGAGTATAACCAGACAAGGTATTTGGAGTCACTGAGCATTATGAACTGCATAAAGGCTTAAATTCACAATGTGTTTAAGTAAAAAGCACTGAAAATCAGTGCCTTAAGATTAGTCACAGAAAAGAGATTGTTCAAGTAACTAGAGAAGTAGGTAAAGTCAATAACTGCCTAAAAAAGGTTAGAAAAATGTCCTTTCTGAGGGTAGTTGAGATCCTAGGCTAAGGGACTAATGATCGTAGTTCCATGTGCGGACTTGAAGACATGAAGAAACCAACCAAACATTGAACAAAATGCAGGAAAGAGGTATACATCTTTTTTTAGAAAATGGATAAGAGTCATTTAGGATGAATAATAGCACTTTACGTTTCTGTGACACCTTTCATCCCCCACAGGCTCCCCAAAGCAGTTAGCAAATTGAACAAATTGAAGGACATTATCTACCGTACACCGAAATCATTTTATCTGTCACTAAAGGCAGCCCCGCTGGAGCAAAAAGCAGTATCCGTTTAACAGGTTAGATCTGTTGTGACAAACACAGCACCTAAGCAATGCCACAGGGAGAGCATAATTGTCAACAGCTGGAACTGGTGCTGAATCCTGGATTGAGCAGTTGTTGGGAAAAGGCTACTGGTATTTCTCCAGTTAGCACGGGTGATGAAGACTTTATCACAGATTTTGCAGACCTGCCATGGCCAGGGCAGGCATTCTCACGAGCCGTCTCCTCAGGGCACCCGCCTCAGCACGAGGTGCCTTCACAACCCATAGCCCCCATCCTTGCAGCGCTGGAGTGTTATATTCACCGGACAGGAGAGAGCAGAGACCGACTGTAAGCACCCAGGCACAAAACCAGACCCAGTGCTCAATCAGGAGGCGTTGCACACTTCAACAGTAGCTGTCATCTGAGCCTTCGCTCACCCACGTCATCTTTCCTTCATTGCAACCTGACAATAGGCACTCCAGACAAAAACATTACTTCTGGCAACACAGTGAGGTTCAAAGGTGTTTCGCATCCAACAGACGATTCACAAGTACTGCTTCCTAGGGGGTACATGGGTCTGACAACAGCCTGCCTGACCGGCTCCTCAGAAATCTGTGAACACTAGCAGTAGAGAGTAGCAAAGCAGGCTAAATTCAGTGTACGATAAGGAATATTATCTAGGATGGCAAAGGAAGCAGAGTCGCACCAAAAAGCTCCTCCAGGCTACAGATTCAGTGGGATGGGAGCGAGTTTCACACTCCCTCTCTCTCACAGTCATGTCAGGGATCTCAGTCCTTTTAAGGAATTATGGCCATATTCATGGCCACTGAAGAGTGCAAAACAAGGCGAGCAGAGCATGATTATTAAAAAAAAAAAAAAAAGAAAAACCAACAAAAAATTGGCAGAAAGAAGAGAGTGTAATGAAAGATAAATACACGGCCACTGAACTGGTATATTCTAGCTTTAAAAGGAAAAGAAATAGCATCCAAAGCCCTTTCCAGATTTGCTGTCAGATCAAAAGAAAAGCTAGGATGTCAAAGATTGATGGATAATCTACAGACACATGTCCATTTTGGGATGGCACAGAGGTATGTTTGGAAATGTGTTTTGAGCTGTAGAATAAGGAAGAGTGAAATAAAAAGTGGGAACACAGTCATATGCCAATGAACAAAATTGATTCGTTCAACTGCTCGTATCTTCCACCGGTTTAAAATAGCTACAAGGTTGATCTGGGAAGTAATCTCAGGATTGTTATACACTGCAGTGCAAACACTCCAATGCCATCCTACTGAGCTTCTGACAAGGCTGAAAAGTCTCACATATCTCACATGGCAGCTGAAACATTTTAATTGCAAAGGAAAACGAAGAGGTAGCATGGGCCAGGCCAGCTTGTCTCATGAATGAACGAACTGTAGAAACTTAAGGGTTTGGAAAAGCTCTCAAGAAATTGCCTAGTTAAGTGCTTCTCAGGTAGGGTTAATCATCATGGAAAACCAACCATTTTTCAATGGCTGAACATCTAAAGTATTGTCTAAGCTTTGGGATATGAATGAAGCCAGTTAACATCAAGGTACGGGTTAGACTCAATCACAGGATCAGAATGTGTGTCTCACTGTTACCATTCACTCACGAGAGACAAAGATGATGACATGGCACTACTTGTCTAGGATACATCTTATGTACAAGTCACCTCACCAGCAAAAGAGTAAAGATGTACAAGCTGAACTATTTTCTTCTCCTCCCCAACTAAGACAAGGCATATGTTAATGCCAATTGTGGAATTTAGTTACGCATTTGTCTTTTATTTTTCCTTTTCCTACACCAAGCCTACAGAAAGTCTTGCTTGCTGCCACTCAGAGAGAGAATCTGGAGGTACCTAAGGTGGTGGACCCTGCTCAAACAGGGGCTTCAGCATAATTCCTATCCGCTTCTCCCAGCCTCCTTCCCCTTACCCCATTAGGGGCCGATATCCCTCCTATCCCCTTATTCCACCAGCAGGAATGGGTTACCAGGACTCAGCCACAACCTTTCATCCAAACTTCATCTTTTCCTAGAGTCCTTTCCATGGAAAGAACAACCTGGCAAAGATGCACTCTCAGTCTCTCATTCTTCAAGTGAGGACATTCATTTTCTCAGGTACAGCAGAGAAGCTTCATCCACATCTTATGGTCTTAGTGACCTTTGAAGCACCTGCACCCCAGGAAAGGGACTTCAGCACTAAGCCACAGCCAAAGGTTGTTGTCTCTGTTGGAGACAGATAACTGCAGAGGAAGAAATGCAGGTATCAAAGGGCCAGAAGATGAGGGAAGAGAAATTCTACTTCATAGTCCCCTGCGGAGACACTCACCCTGGGGGACAGAAATCCTAACTCCTAGTTGCTTCTTCTGGCTCTGGTCCTCAGATCAACATCTTCACTGTGCCCCCAATTCTGTAAACCAAACCTGAATTCTGGTTGGTTGACAAAATTTCAGTAAACAAAATACAATATTTTTACTTTTAACCCCATTTTGGTTGGAAAAAACACATTTGATGATAGCAGAAGTTGCCACAGAAAAGACATTCTGATTTTTTACTAACTCACAAGTTTTCCTCTGGCCCCACTCAATCACAAAGTTTTATCCAACAACTAATGGAAAAATCCAAAAAGTCACAACTTTTGCTGTCAAAGTCATGGCAGTGACAGCCACACAGATTTTTTTTTATTGTACTGTTTTCTTCTATACTGAAGTTTTCCATTTCTGGTCAAAGGTGACTTATTTCTATAAATGGAAACGTTTTCACACTTTAAATGCTTGAAACAAAATCCTTTTGCGTAAAAAGCCAGCCTGGAGAATTTCGTCCTGGAAGCTGAATGCATCAGAGTCCTATCAACACTTACAAAGGCTCTTAGTAATGAGGTTCAAAAAATAAGAAACCCAAACTTGGTATTGGCTACCCCAATTCAAACAATGTTTTAGAGAGACACGCAGAAACAAAGAAGACCTTACAGGTCTTCAGTTTCTCTATGCTAAAGGAGGGAAGAATATACTTGGATGTAAAGTAGCTACAACCAGCACGCCCTTGAAAAGCTGGGGGGACAACTTAAAATCCAGAAGGAATACATGTTAGGCAGCAGCCGTGCTACCGCCCCGACATCCCAGCCCTGAACACTTAGCAGAAAATGCACTGCCCTGTTAAGTCTCGGCTCCAGGGGATCCACCACGGCACCTTACACAGCTCTGACAGTCCCTGGTGACACGGTGACACTCCGGCTCTGCGTGTGCTAGGCAATAGGCTTGCCGGTAATGGTCTGCCGTGTTCTAACTATGGCATTTTACAGAGTACAGCGATGGAAGCACATGTGATGTGACCTTCTTGAGCTTTGCCCTGACAGATAGCACCTCGGTGATCAGACACCAGTTCCAGCTCAGCAGGTCCTTAACCATGACCTATTCCCAACTCTCAAACCAGGGGAATTACAATCCAGTTCCCATTAAAATTAAGGGTATGAGATAGTAATAAATTTCAGAAGCTCTGAAGATCTACTCTGGTGCGAAGACCAATACGTAACAATTTCTTCAGCAATTTTAGGCCAAATAATCCTGTGTTTTGAATTGGTCTTCACATAAAATTGCCCTAAACCAAAGGCTGACCCAGAATAAAATGGCATTTAAGCGACAAATTCCCTTAAAATATTGGCTAGAGTCTTGTTTTAAATAGCTTCAAGACTCAATGGCAAATACAAAACTCACTGTTGACACTTACCTCAGAAAACAGAAGCAATAGTGTGCAGTAATTGAATTAGATGCATAATAATACATCTATCCTGAAGTGAGAAGAAACTTGGATTTCATCTCTGCTCTGAAAATAAGCCATCAGTAATACCTTCTGGATGACAATTTGACATGTAAATCTGAGACTGGTTTTCAAATGTGAGTGCTGAAATTAAAGAAAAACAAACTGAAATTACCTAATCTTTCTTTTGGGAAGGATCTTCTGTGATTTTTATCTTCAGAAATTTCAATTCTGCTCCAGAAAAAAAGAAACACAATTTGGAAGAAACATCTTAGAAAGATAGTTCACTTTTTTTTTTCTTTCAGAAGAAACAAAAGAAAGGTCTACTCCAAACCCTGTTCTTCCCTCCAGCATGTAATCTCTGGTCTATAATCTCTTCTCTGTCATGGACTGAGCCCATTTCTGGGCTTTTCTTGGTCTAATGCCACATGAGTTTCTGTAATCCCTATCCCATCTGGTACAGAAGTCATCAGGGTGCACTTACCTTCTTCAGCAAAACAGATATTACTGAAAATCCAGCACTTCACTAAAATCAAACATTTAAGATAAAACCCCTTTCCTAGGAGCAGGGCATACAAACGAAGAGATGCGACGAATACCACGAAGGAAGTCGGAGTGGGACTCAGGTGTTCGGGCTTCTGCGACCAGCTGGTGTCCTCCTTCCCTTTGCAACAGGCATAAGCAAGAACAGCTGCTTCCAGAGCTTCTTTCCCACGTTTCTCACAGAAACCAAAACACAAAGGTACATGTTGCCCGAGAAGCAGACAAAGCTTTGCTTCCTCTAGAAATAATTCATGACGAAAGCTTTGAAATGAATTAAACTTTTTTCCCCAAGCACACAGTGAATAAGGGATAGCGAGGACGTAAAAGCAGCTATCAACTCTAGGTCGTTTCAGAGATAGATACTCTTCCCCAAAGCTCAAAACTGCAGGGCAGAGAGAGAAGCAAGTGGAATAAGACATTAAAAAACAGGATAAAAGGAGATTTTTTTTTGTCAAGAGATGTGGTGAATAACATAGGGCTACTTTGAGGACCATTTCAGGCATATCTGAAACAGGGTTTGTATTTCTTTCAAACATGTTAAGCAGAGGGGTATTTTTAGACCACAATTTTATGCATAAATGTAACAGAAATTTTTGGATTAGAGCTATAAACAGGTCAGATTATATACCCTAAACTGGCGGGAGTGCCTGCATGCGTCTGCATGCATATACACACGTTGATAAAAATTGATTTTAATTAAAAACCCATTTCCTAATATAGTGAATAGTTTTCATTGCTGAAGCTAAGTGTGCCTTTGCTGATCATTTCTTCTGGCAACTGCAATTTTGAACTCTCCGTCTGACTGTTCAGCTCAGGAGAAGGCTGGCCTAGAGAAGAAAATATTTTCTGCTCTTTCAGAAAAATAATGGGATGTTAGACTGTAGAGTAAGTTTTGCTAAGTTAAATTAAAGAAATATAGCTGTATAGGATAACAGGGAAATAGTATTAAATAAATTCTTCAGTTCTTTTATTCTTTTTAAGTTTTTCCCAATGCTTTCAAGTATTCTCCCCACCCTTTTCCCAAATGATGCAAAGAAAAGGAATAAAACTTTCCTTTGGCAGAGATACACTTTGGCAGCAGAGCACGTCTTTGAGGTTTATACACTTCAGCAGCAGCTCTACTTCTACGCAAACTAATTTCCCAATGAAAGGAAAGGAGTAGAACAGTGAGAAAACAAAAATTCAGCTGGATCATCCAGTTCCCTCTTGCCCGCTCCATCAGTCAAAATGGTGTATTGCCATTGTTCAAGGACAGACTGGAACTGTTCATTTTTATAACTGGAATACAAGAATTTACCAAATTTGCCTGAGAAGAACCATAACAGCCGGTGCCTAATGCAGATTCTCTCAAACAGACAACATATGTTTGTGAGCTCTCAGGTATGTTTAATGTTGTAGTATTTGTCCCATTACACCATTAAATTCAGCATTGCAGCTCTATCAGAAACCGACAGCTAATGCCAAGGAGACTGATGAAGATCCCTCACGCAGCATCACAGCAACGCTGTTGTTTCATAAACAAAGGAGGGAAAAAGTCCCGCGCTCAACTGGCAAGATTTGCTGTGGGGTTTTTGTTATTAATAAAATAAAAATTAAATTAAAATATCACTCCACCTGTCTCAATCTAGTCAAACCAAATGATGGCAAATTTGTATTTGGTATGAGATACAGGAGAAATATTAAGCTGCTTTTCAGCAAAACTTGTTCTTATAAACTCAGTTTTGTTATTTCTCCTGCCAGTTTCTCCTTTATCCATCAGGACCTGAATAATAAATCACTTTCCTTAAATCATGGAACCAAATTCTACCGTTATATCACAAGCTCCATTTCGGCTTATGTATTTGTGTTAGGGTAGTGAGAACAGAGGTTGGTCTACAGCATTGATCTTCACACATACATTAAAAACACAGCCTTATTCTATTTTCACGTTGCTGATGGGATCTATTTCTAGGCACAAATCACTAACTGTTAGCCTTTCCTTAGAGAGTATTGGCCCCTTCTTTTTCTAACTTCTTCACTCTGCTCCCTTTTTTCCACACTTAATTTCCAAAGTCAGAAGTTTGTCCAAGACAGAGCTGTTCTCATCAAGCCCCTGCTGGGAAAATGAGAATCTACCACCAGTTCTGGAGGAAACAAATTTTCCAGGAAGCAAAAGACCCTAAGCAGATACTGAGATGCTTGCAAAAGTGGTGATTTAGGCTAATACAGTTTAACTGCCAAAAGGAATTAAAAGTTATTGCAGAATAACGCGCTGTGCTAGGAACCAAAAATGCGATTACTCGCTCAGGGCTTCTGAATTTCAGCACAAAGGTTAGATAAACCTAAGTCAGTGCTGCCTGCCAACAGAGCCCAGGATCCCTTGGGATATCTCGTATGTTGCCCTAAATCTATATTCAGTGACTGGCAAAAGGCGATTCAGTCCATGACCAGTGCCATCTGCTCAGGTCAGGTTTCGTATGGAGAGTGCACAGTAACAACCAGAGTCCTGAGAGAGAAGGGTTTTGGTGGCTCGGCAGCGCAGAAGAAAAGCAATACGTCAGGCTACAAAAACCTGGCTGTAGAACAACAAAAAAACTTGCTACAGCCCATGTTTCATGGCACTGCCTTGCAGATTTTAGAAGCGAGACAAAAACCTGCACGTTCTGGGTAGCCATCCCACTCTGGGCAACTTTTACAAAGAAATTTGTCGAGCAGCCCACACACAACTAATACATTCAGTAGCTAGCTAGGGCTGAGGAGCTACTAGCATAAAGATCGATACGCTTTCCCCTCTCGGTAAGATACCCACTGGGCCTTTGCTACTAGATGTGCTGGGCAGGTGGAAAAGGACCATCCTCCGTCACGGCTTGGGCAGGCTGGTCCCCGATACCGCTGACCTACCAACTTCCAGCTCCCCGTCATCTTCTTCGGTTTTGTATCTCTTCATCATCATCAGTCTCTGTGATTTATTTTTTTTCTTGAACCCCTGAGCTGCTAATCTTGCCTCTGCCTGCGCTTTTACCTTTCTTATCTTGCATGGCTCGCCCCTCTGTACTTTCTCAGAAGTAAGCAATTTTCTCAGAAGTCCGAGCCAAGGTTTTGCAGCTGTGCTGTATCACAACAAGGGCTTGGACAACAGACAGCTGAATACTTCAGAAGAGGGTCAAGGCTTTAGGATCAGGACTACAAAAGGTAACTGGAAGGAACTGAAGTACCAGATGAAATTGCCAGCAGATTAAACCTTTGAAAAGCTAGCCAGAAAAAGCGTAGCAGGTAGGTAAAGGAGGAGGAAGAATGGAACACAGGAGATAAATTACAAGTTGGCTGGGTTGGTAGACTGCAGACAGGAGTGGAAGTCGTTACACAAAGGAATTGTAAGGAAAAAAAGCAGAGCACAGGGCAACCTCTGTCTGATTATGACACAGGAAGAGAGATAAACAGCAGATTGCAGAAGAAACTAAGGAGGGAATATGGTCAAACATAGGAATGAGCGAAGACTATTTAAATACGGGATGTAACATCCTCGTATGTCTTTTATTGCTGCTCTTAAGAAAGCAGCCATCTCAGAAATGAATCTACCAAAAGGGTCATATTTATACAGGGCTTATAACGGAATGACAGAAAAACCTCTGCCTTCTGTCTGGTTTGTAGCTGTGGATAACTCCATAGAGATCTGAAATACTCCCATATATATTTGTAAGATCCAGTTTTTCCCTCGGCCAAATACCACACAGTGATCACAGAGATGATCGCTGAGGATGTAGTTTGGTGCGACCAAAACTCTGTTTGCATCCAAAATGATTTCAGAGTTTTAACAACAAGAGTCGATAAATGGAAATTTGACCAGAATATTCCAGGCTCTCCAGATCCCAGCAACGTCGGGTGGAGAAGAGTGGTATTCTTGCACAGGCAGCTGGATGTCTACGACATGCTGATCCTGAAGGACCATCTGGCCATGGGAAGGCCTCTCAGGATACAGCTGCTCAAGTGGCTGAATTGGGAGCTCCGAATGGTCCTCACTTAGGTGGGCTTCAGCATCCCAACAACTGGAAAATTTCTTTCAGCAGCCTCAGCTGGTCTCCTGTTGGGAGTTGTTTCACAGTGTGTAAATAATATCAGTAAGCCCCAAAGCAGCTTTCCTACCAGTAAGTGGTATGGGAAACACATGCCCTGGGGCTTGGGAAAGCCGAACCCATGAGTCACCTGGTTTGACTTTAAATGCTGGAGAAAAAAAATAAAAGGAAAAGCACCAAACTTAGTCAATAAAGCTGTTTGGTGCTTTTCCTTTTATTTGTTTTCTCCAGCATTTTGGATAACCAGCATGAAAAGCAGAAAGCTAGAAAAGAAAAACACAGCCATGGCACCACTTAAAACAAACCTAATATCAGTCTGCCCTTCTAGCCTGACCAGGGATTTCTCCGAAGCATATCTTGGCCTGGGAAACTAGGTTGGTGACTCAGCATGCCTTCTCCACCATCTTGTCTTGTCTGACAGAGCTGACCTCTGTCCTTGTTCATGCATGGAGCCAAGACAGCAGCCCCCAGGCCCATCTCCCTCCTGGGCACCGACCTTCAGAGACGACTTTGCAGTGTAACAGGCACCTCCGCCCCAGCTGCCTCTGGGCCACATTGCCGGAGGTGCAGCTGAGGCTGTATCTTCTCCCTACTTTTTATTACTTTCAGCACCTCTCACATCAGACCTCCCTGATCCTGTTTAGGTCTAGCAGGGACATAGCATGGTGCGTAGTGCAGCACCGGGCAAAATTGCCCAACCTCAGTTTTACCCATGCACCAACTTGTTTTTATTTCATTTAAGTGGCCTCATTGGAGGCGTGAACATTTTCATTACCATTGTAGCACTTCATAAACCACACATCAACCGAAGGATTAACTACATAAATATCTTGTTAAATCTGCTGTCACTGTTTCACTGTGATCTGATGGTAATTGCATAACTTATTGCTAATACTAATTATTAGTCTTGACAGATTTGGCATGTATAACAATTTCTTCAGTCCCTTCCTGGCATAGGCATTTCCCAGCCTCCTGATCACTACTGCCTTTGTGTCACCTGGAGAGCTTCTTGCTTTCTCCACAGGATTGCTTAACTCTTTCATCCGATCCCACGGCGGCTGTACATCCGCCTGATTGCAGTGGTCACATCTGGAAAGGGAATGTAAGCATGAGTTGACACCATATGATTGCTTCTGGACGTGGTATTTCCTAGTGATGTCATACATCTCATGAAAAGACTGCAGGCAAAATGCATCTCAGCCAGAATTAAAAAGAAGAATTAAAGTCAAAGAAAAGGAGTTGATGAAGGCTTTTTTTTTTTTTTTTTTTCCCCTCGTGGCAGAAAAATTACAGCCACTGACCTGGTTTGGTAGTTGGCTCGTTTAAAGATGTACTACAGTCAAAACTCTGAAAATATAGAACCATTTTTTTGGTTTATGAATTTACTTTAATGTATAGTATATAAGTATAAAGTTGTTGGTTTGGTTTTTTTTTTATAGCAGTAACTCAGCACACTTAACAACCAGGGTGCCAGCAAACTGATAATTTTAGCTTTGCAAATGCTGCTACAAAAAAGTCTTCCAAAAAACTTTTGGCTGCAGGGTATGAGAAGTAGATACCTACCAAACTTAGCCTGGGGTTTAGATTTAGTTTCCAAAATCATGTTTTTTCCAGGTGCTTATACTGACAAATTAATTCCGTGGTTAGCAGAGTTTAAAAAAGGCACTGCTAAAGCTTCACTGGTTTGTAGAAAAGGATATTTGTGGTATTTTTTGGAGAGAGGTACAAAAGCAGAATTTCTGAATGTGAGCATGCTAGCTAGTGTGTGTCCTTCACATTTTATAGAAAGCAAAGTATTCCCCAAAAGAGACCAATAGTTTCCAACTATGAGTTTACTGCATGGATGTATCTTGTATCATTTTAAGAATGAAATTAACTTTGCGTCAGAGTAAAAAAGTATCCGTTTACATACTTTTATTGTCAACTATACAAAAAATTGGTTAGACCTTTTGAGTATTACTACTGCAGTAAAAGCCACGTTTCTCAAAACATGCTAGCATATATCAGCTAACAGATTTGCATGACGCTTTAAACCCTCAGGATTCTTGCTTAGTATAAAGAACAAGCAAAGTCTGTTAACAAAGCTAGTGCTCTTCTGTTTGTAAGGTCTAATGTAAAATGGTATTACATTCATAAAATGGTAGTATATTCACCTACTGCTTTGCATTCACCCGTAGCTCAAAATGTGAATACAGAGAAGTATGACTTAGCTAAATATAATGTGATGATTTCACCTGTCTGTAAAGAACTGTTGAAATGTGATTAACCTGTGAAAAGTGAAGAGACAGTGAGTTATGGAGATGGCACTTGCTTCTCCCAGAGTAAAGCGTCTGCCACGCTACGCTGTTGAAGCAGTGCTACTGTTTGGGAGGGACTTTTCACAACAGAATTGACACCTTACACACCACATGGTTTGTCCTTCAAAAGCCATATCTAGGTGACAGGTATCCTACCTTAGCAAATGGACCTCCACTAAGTTCACATGCGAGCGTTAATGGCACGTTCTTGTCCATCAGTAGAAAAATCCCATCTAGCCAGGCCTTTAAAAGCCTGTGGGTAAATGAAGAATGGAATCACTATAAGTTTATCACATTTAAAAATGTATTAACATGCTAGAAATTATTGAAATGGGTTAATTTTTGCAGCCATATTCGATTCTATAAGTACTTTTTCCCTTTGATTTGCCTGCTTAAGAACTCTCTAAAGCTGTCTCACAAAATGTATTCACAGACATTTTCTATACTTCCTCTGTTGCTGGTTTTTCCATTTCCTACCCTGGCTAAAAATTTAAAACATTTCATACTGTTTCTTAGTTATAACTTAGAAAGTCAGTAATGCAATGAAAAGAAATCAGTGCGATATTGCAGAGATGTATTAATATTACTGAACATTCAAAGTTTTGCTAAAAACAAGAACTCAGCAAAGGACTAAATACATCTTCAATGTATTACATAGAACTAACCTCTTTATTGGGGTTGTTCCAAACAGAAATGCATTGTCAGTTAACTTTTTCCAGGGAAGCACAAATTTTATGGGAAATTTTCTGTATTGATATAGAATATTGAAAAAAAACCCAACAGTATTTTTTTTCAGGTTGGCTCATACAGAAGTTGATACATGTCATTTTGCTGAGCCGACTGACATTATTTACTTTTGGGCAGTTAACAAAACAGGAAACTACCTCTGCCTTTGTCCCATAGGAAATACAATGATTCCCGTTCTCATCTAGGGATGACATTACAAGTTTCTCTCTGGCTGAACTGTTTGATGTGTGGTAGACATACCAAAGTAGGTGATTCACAGGAAAACTACTTTCATAAGGGAACCATATCTATACAAGATTTTTTTTTAAAGGACACTTTTCCCCTTACCCACCCCTCCAAGGTACTCAAAATGGGAAAATCTGGATAAGTACTGAAGTTACAAAGTGCCTTGGGAGATATCAGTAATTGAAGTCATGTGCAATTTATGAACTTTGAAGTATTAAAATGTCTTGTTGAGATTGAAAATATTTCTACACTTGTAAATTCTTGATTTTTGAGGACTTTGATTCCCAGGAAAAAAATCTTGAAACATGAGCATTTCATATCAGCAAAGCTCTGCATGCAAATACCAGGCTTTCTAGTGCAGGGTAACTCCAAATACTGCTTAGCTCTCATAATAATCCCCTTCAGTCTGAGAGATTTCTGTAGCATGCATCAGGTGAGGGTAATTATTACTCCCATAGAAATTCTTCTATTAGCACTTTGCTTATGATTCAAAGTAAAGAACATTTCCTCACCCAGGCTTCTACTCAATGATATAACTGCAACTTCCTGAAGCTGAGATTTCTGTGTTTTGCTCTATAAATCCAAGAAATCTTTCAAAGACATTTCTCAGCTACATCCTGATTGTGCAAACACAAGTCCATGGGGCACCAGGTGGATGCAAAATGTATCCCAGGTAGAGAAGCCTTGCCCTCTCAAACTCATTCTTCCCAGGATGACTTTTACATGGAAAGCAGCACGGAGAAAACAAAACAAAACCATGTCTCAGAGCAAATGCAGTTGGGCGTTTTGATTTCCTTTGGATGTGCTGTGCATTGAAATGATTTTAAACCAAAGAAATTCAGGAGTCTACTGATTTCTAACCTTTGTACAAAGTACTCTCATGTGTTTAACCATAAGGACACAATGAATTACCATTCCAGCTAGCAAAGGACTTGTTCTGTGATGAAAAAGTAAAGCACCCAGCGAAGTTTTTTGCAGTCCCATTTTTCTCCCTATGATATAAATCTGGCCACATCAAAATAACCATGTAACCATTGCACTGACGACCCCTAAGACTGAGCTATTGCTTGTGTATCACTAAGTAAAACCGGTCAAACTGTTCTATGACCGCTAAACTAAGACTAATGACTTCTTCACCAGCAGCCCCTGGGCTATAATGAGCAGAAAATGACATTGATCTTAATCAGATCAGACACCAGCTTCTCTCAACTCTATCTCAAACTCTATTTGATTTCATGCTTCATTATAAAATCAATTAATTTTTTCATTGCCTAGTCATTTTAGATGTTATTTATAAAACACATTATGTTGGTATTCAAAAGATAGCAGGCAGTCAGGATATTTTGTACTAGCCCCAAAGAGTATGCATGGAAAACAGCATTATTTTTGAAAGAGGCAGCACATGTAAACCGATGCCATGAACGAGTTCACCTGATCATCCAAAGTGGCGTGATCAATTGTACCAGCCGGGGGCATTTCCTGCAGGCTAAAAGCCCAGCTTTCACTGGGGCTTCACGGCCTTTGCCAAGGAGGCGAATGCCATGCACAAATCCAGCCTCAGCATCACCCCTGGCCAGTGCACTCACACTTCCCTGCGGAAGACCTCAACCTCCTTTAGAGCTGAAAGCTGAAACATCTTCAGTGCAGTGAGGTAGTTTAGAAGCTGAAACTGAGCATGGAACACCAAGCTAATTAGTACAGACATTACAGCACGCTGGACATCTGGAAAATTTAAGCCACAATGAGGCTTTTTTGTTGCTTTGCAATAATTATTTCATTTTCCAAGCAACTTGGAAATTTGAGTGGATGTTTATGGAAAAAGGCATCATCCACTTAAGCATGAGTTTCCAAATGAAGTTTATTTTTAAGGAAGTCATTTATAGTTTACTCTATCAAGTTTTTCATTTACATTTACATTCAGTAAAGCACTTAGCCGTGACGCATTTGAGTTCAAGATGCACTTCCATGAATATATAACTCGAAACATTCATTTCAGACAAACAGGATTCTAACATTAGCAATAAAAGAAAGAATTTGCTAAGCTTCAACCCTGCAAAAAATATGCATATATCTTTTCCACTGCAGACAGTCATTGCGATGGGTGTGGGCTAGAAAACTGTATTTCTGTTTTTATCTTAACTATTGTCCCAGTTGTCATGCGCCTATTCCAAAAAGCACTTTGCCTTAGCTTTCCTGAATAAGTGCTCCTATAAAAAAATATTTGTTTGTTTGTTTTTTTTTTTACCTTGGATTTAAATTATACAGTGTAGTTTTATCCACCATTCCTTAAGCTTATTCCTGATAATGTGTCATGCTCTTTTCTTCTGTGATTCACAAATATTTTTGGAAGTGGCACAACGACATTACTTTAATCCTGCCCTACTTTTGAGGTGTCAATAATTTATATACCCCTGACTCACAGCTCTTCTGAAACCATTCCTCATTCGTATTGAAGCCGTACAATTTGCAGTCAGAGCTGAGTTTCACCCAGCACAGTATCCTGCTTTTTGACACTGACCACTCCTAATTCCTTCAAAGGATGTGCAGCAGGACTTACAAAAGGAACAGTTTGCTGCCTATAGAACAATTTTTTGCCTTATTAATTAGAAGTCGATTTAGGTCCCCTCCCACATTTTTATTTCATTTAATCAATATCATGGCAACTTTTGGTGGTTGAATTATCTGTGAAAGCATAGACTCTTTTTTGGAGTCCTAAAGCCAAGGGTGTGTAACAGGGCACGTCCTCCCACCTTTGGGACACCCACAAAGGCAGTCCACTGCCTTTCTGGGGCAGGACATCTCCTGCCAGTGAATACGATCAAGCCCGCAGACCTGACTTCAGTTCGTCAAGTATCCTACTGGCAACGCAGGAATGACTGGAATTACAAGTGACTGGATGGCTTTCAAGTAATATTCACCAAGAACACAAGCATTCAAGAGGGAAATATTAATCTCAAACCAGCTTAAGCTATCTTACATTTCAGGTGTTCCTCTACCTTTTACGCAGAAGCAGATGAAATCCACAGTGTTTCACATTCTGCCCTCTAGGTCCGTTTCTGCTGATCAGGGTCTCATTTCTATCCATTCCTGGAAAGAGGTCCTTACACAAACTTTATATTTCTTGAAGCTTCTTCACTACTACTCTGTCCTCCTTTCCCAATACAAAGCGCTAACAGCTGCATTTACCTGCATGGCTTAACCTCTGAGAAACTGCCTTAATCAAATTTGTCCAACTAATGAAAACTCCAAGTGCCTAAGCTGAGGTCACACGAGCAGAACCATGTTTTGTGGCAGATAGGCCTCTGTGAATGGGATGCGCACACTGCAATGATTGATTGCTGCTAGGGAATCTGCCTTCAAAGGACATGTTCCACCAGCTCACATACAGCTTCTGCTCTGACTCTCCAAGGGACCTGATGTATTTGGCACGTTGAGTAGAGCCCTACCTACCCCATGGGCTCCCGGACTGGGAGGGCAGCAACACTTCCGTGCTACAAGCGGAGTAAATGCCAGCTGGAAAGCACTGGAAAATAGGGTCTGAAGGAACAAGTCTCACTCTGAACGCCTGAAACTAGATAAGCCAATTTGACAAGTCCTTAGCTCCTGGAAGATGAAAGCTATTACTCTTCTGGAGTGAGGAAGTGCATATTACAAGTGAACACCTGTCCTCATCAAATTACTGATAGTTTCCATTGACTTGGTGAGGGATTTAGTAATTTTTTTTAATTAAACTATGTGCTACTAGGAGAAATTTTTATTTAAATATCAATTTCCAAAATTTCTCTGAGGCATAGAGGTGTAGTACGGCTGGACACTTATTCAGCAGTCTTTGTTCTCTTTGCTTGAAAGATACTTGTCTGTAAGAGTTAGGTAAAATATTTCTTCTGGCAAATCTACTTACAGCAGCACTTTTCTAAACTTCCATAAGTTAGGTTTATTGTATGCAATGCTCATAAGCTGAGAATTACATTTCCCCATGTGTGTCACCCATAAGAACAAGAAGCTTTACTTCCAGGCTTCTGCCTTCACTATCCTGTGACTAGGAAGATAGTCACCAATTTCAAGTTCAGAGAACAGACCACTTTCAGGACTGTGCCCCAGGAGGGAAGAGGAGAAAAATAGCTATAGATCACAACGTCAGTGGTTTTGACATCCATGATTTGTCTTCTCAACTCAGTCTATTAAAAATTAACATCATCATTTGGCCACTGCAAGGATGCCACTTAGGAATAAATGAGTTTAAGTCTAACTCAGTCATGAACAGGCTAGGTTGTTTTCACATTTCTGTTGTGTAAGATTCAAAAGTCTTTTACTTAGTGCTAAGAGCTCACATCAAGTGCTACGGAAATTGAGATTGTGCAACACCTTCCTGGAATAAGTCCTAAATTTGCATATTTTACTTAGGTAGCAAAACTTTTCCCAGAGGATAGCACAAGTCCACAAATAGTTTTAGGTTCTCAGTTCTGGTGAGCATTCCTTCACCGGCTCCAGTCACAATTCTGAGCCCCCCAGTACAAGTAAGAAATGGACTTACTGGACTGAGGCCAGCCCAGGGGCACAAAGATGACTAAGGGACTTGAACGTCTTTCTTACGTGGAAAGGCTGAGAGCACTGGTGTTGTTCAGCCTGGAGAAGAGAAGGTTCAAGGGAACTTATCAATGTATATAAATACCCAAGGGAATTGGGGTGAAGATAAGGGAGCCAAACTCTGCTCAAGAGTAGTGACAAGAGGCAATGAACATATATATTAAAGCACATGAAACTCCATCTGAACACAAGAATACACTTTTTTACTGTGAAGGTAGTCAAACACAGGAACAGGTTGTCCAGAGAGGTTGTGGACATATGAAAATCACAACTGGACATGGTC
The DNA here is from genome assembly GCA_013398915.1 of Dromas ardeola. Lineage (NCBI taxonomy): Eukaryota > Metazoa > Chordata > Aves > Charadriiformes > Dromadidae > Dromas > Dromas ardeola. The sequence goes on from VYZM01023224.1 coordinate 349,705, forward strand.
ATGAGCAACTGGCTCTAGCTGTCTCTGCTTGAGCAGGGGGGCTGGACTAGAAGATCTCAAGAAGTCCCTTCCAACCTAAACGACTCTAACATTAACACCATAATCCGCAGCAGCAGCAACACTAAAAAATTATTCTATTACTGCACATCAACATCAATTCTTGCACATATAACGTCAGTTCTTGCACATATAACATCAATTTTTGGATCATCTGTAGTTTTCATTGGGCTACAAGTAACTGCAAATAGTTCCTATTGATTAGCCTCTAGTTGGTGGATAACGTGAGGAAATCAGGTCAAAGATAGCTTCAGCAATGGAACAAACACGTCATCTGCAGCATTAGTGGTCAGCTAAAGTGTTTGCAACCAAAGTCATACAAAGGGCAAATCCTCTTTCCAGCAACTCGTTGTGCTAAAAGAGATAATCCTTGCATTGCCTGTGATTGCTTTTCCTTCAGTTCTCTGCTTAGGAGTAGAAGGACCTACGTAAAATAAACCTTGTGAGAAAATGTAAACTATCCTAAACTTCGAGGATGCGTGAAAACAGTTTTTACCTTTTTTTTCCCCTGAAGAATTCAAATACGTTCCTGAGCCACCAAATAACTAAATGAACAAATGTACTTCTGCAGGTGGCAAAATTCTCCCTTGCTTTCAAACACCAACATGCACATACAGCTACTCCCAGATAAGCTCCTGCTGTACTTTCATTCCAGAGCACTGCGCTGCCTCATGCAGTGTCCTCAGAGGCCTCACCCCTTCTGATTTCTATCAGAATGTAACAACTGATCCATCTCAGGTGGGAAAGAGAAACGCCACTCTTCAGCTTGTATCTATTTAGACAGAAGCTGCTAAATATCAAGAACACAAAGCTACTTTCATTTCTTTCAATACTGTGGTAATAAAGTCAGAAGAGTTCTCTAATGTTTTTGCTGCTTTTTTTAGAGGAAAAACAGAAACGTATTACTCAAAGCCTGTATAATAGCACAGCTGGGCTAAAAGAAAAATTAAAAGGAATTTAGTAAGTTTACTGACATCTTAACAAAAGTGGCAATTTCAAAGAGGAAAGTACTCGATAGGGAGCATTTTGCTATGGAAGAAGAGCCTCACGCAGCGTGGTGAACATATTCTGCAATGTTTTTCTATTGCCTGAAGACAGGAAATCCATTTATCAGGATTATGTGTTCTGCAGTGAGAAGCAGATAGTGTTCACCACTTAGGGAGACTCGATGATTTTCGCACTCAGCATAGAGGAAACGACAGATTATCATCTTGTGCCGGGGAACACAGCAATCGGGAAAAGAGAGTACGGGGAAAATCACATCTGACAAGAGACAGCGTTACCCGAGCAATGCTCTCGGTCCCTCTCTCTCAGGCAGACACCAACACCGCGAGCCTGCTTGCGCACAGGCAAGGATCTGTGCAGGACACGGCACTCAGCCTCTGAGCTCTCAAATTCCTTAGCTCTCACTTGGCCTTGAGCGTAGGCTGCGTCTCTCCAGCTCCGACTGCCACCCTTCGAGGAGGGATCCCGTTCCCTGTCTCAGCTACTGGCATTTGCTGGGTGATGGGAAAGCAGCAGCTCTTGCTCTGTATGGATCAGCAGGCAGACTGAGATGGAAATGAGACGAGGATGGCTCGGATGACTTCTGACAAACTCAGGAGACTACCTGGATAAGCAAAAGCTCCCCTACTCACTCATTCAGACAGGTCAGGAGATCGGTAAAGCGGTGAGAAAGCTGCCTGCAGGCAGGCTGTCAGACCGACAGCGTAACATTTAGGGTTGGACAAATACCTCTGCTTTATCTTTAGGCGTGCAACCCGCCTGGTGTAAGTGTACATCTGATATTCCACCCCACCCTAAGAGCACAGGCAGCTCCTCCAGGCCCCGTGTTGCAACCTGCTTTCCTCTCTTCCTGGCCCTGTCTCAATCAGTGCGAACAAAAGGGCGCATTGTCTGAAGGGGTGACTGGTTTCATCACGACTTCCAGAAAAACTGAGTGCCGAAAAAGAAAACAGACAGATACGTTACATTGTCTCAGTTTCAGTCCCCTGCAGAAGCACTGTGATTATTTAACATATAGAGGTTTGGGGGTGGGGAGGCTCCATTGCTTCTGGGCTGCCGCACATTCACACTTTTGATGCTTAGTATAAAATAGCCTTGTATGTCAAACCATGTGCCATGCAGTAGGACATTCCTAAATAGGTCAGAACTCCACAGGAAATTTCAGGTAAGAAACTATCTTGGTTATCAAAACAGTAAAAAAACCCCACCATGGGGACAAGGACAGCTTACACAGGTACTTAACGCTCTTGGAAAAATCTATTTTCGCTAAGAAAAACACACTTACAGATGAAGATGATGTTGCCTTAAGATTACAGCAAATATTTTGGATAAGACAACAAAATAGTTGTCGTTCAAGCAATTTGTTTCCTATGATTTTATGAGGGTAGATGGAATGGTCCAAAACATGCATGAGTAAATCAAATGTCTTACATCAACGTTCAAGTATTTTTCCTTCCCTCAGCAGACAATGACAAAAATATCAACGTCTACAACACTGCAGAACTCAGTCTTTCCACATGGTGGGCTTTTAATTTTTTTTTTATTATTATTATTTTTTTTTACTTCCTGTTAGCAAAGAATTCTCCAACACGGGTTATACCCAAACCCAGAAACATTTCTAGTGAAGCTCCAATTGTACTTGTCTAACCCTCTAAGCGGTGCCATGGTAACGCTCCCAGCACAGGCAGCAAACACGGAGAGTGAGCTGCTCTGCAAATACCTCTGCAGTTTGCCATTAAGACTTTCCGGATTTCAGAATAAACAACAACAAAAAGCGCTATAAATTTAACAGCAAAAATATATGTAGCCCCATTACAGTCCTCACGGTCAGTATTTGCTGGATATGTGAAGTCAGTTATATGGCAGCATCTGTCAAAAGCAGGAGGCTCTCTTCTGATTTTCACTCTTAAAAGTCTGCAGTTTATGGAAAAAAGGAGAGGGACAAATAACTGAAGGACAGTGGCCATTTGAAAGTCTTAATACTTCTCAGAGACTGTTATGCTATGTGCATCTCCTGAAAAGAAAATTGGGAGGAGGAGGGAGGGCAGAAATAAACATTTTCACGGTACCGTGATTGTGGAGGACCAAGCATTCAGAACCAGAAACCTCTTAGGAACAACTCGCCAAACAGGAATCTTGACCATTTCAGACTTATGCAAGGGAAGAGACAGTAGGGCGGAACTTCGGCGAGGCAATAAAAGTACTGATACTGGCCTTGGCAGGCTGGTCTCCGGAAAGTTGGAGGCATTTCACATTATTTTCTGTCGTGCTGAGGAGAAAAGACGACAAATCCATGAATCCTAACAGGGTAAGCGCTGGTCTTCATATGAATTAAAGCTCAAAACACCGAAGTTGATAAATAATTTTGCACTGACAGAAAATAGTAATTGAATTGGGTTTATATAAGATCATTTTACCCAAAAGCGACTTCCTACAGCTACGTCACTTTGCTTAGCATCACCTCTGTTGCTTTGGAAACTGTGCTAATATGAGCAAATATCTCTGTCTGGTTGCTGATTATGGACACATCTCCTCTATCTAAATGTCTCTGAGGCACACCTGCAAAGACCTCCCCAAAGCTAAAATGAGCACCTTACGAGAAAAGATAGTATTTCTTCCATTTTGCCTCTACAGAAGCAGTGTAAAGAGAGAGTGCTTGCAGTTTTGCTTGGTACTTTCTTAATTACCACAGCATCGGGCTAATCAGAGCAGGAACATAGAGCACAACTGCTGTTGGAAACTGCATTTTGACCCAGATCGTCCTTCCATGCACCACATTGGCAGGACTATTTTTTGCTCTCCAGCACCTGAGGAAAAGGAAAAGGGCAGACGTCCCTCTGTTCTCTGGAGCTGTGAGAGGAGAGTCTGAAGCCAAAGGCAGCCCTGTTGCTGTCCCTGCAAAGCTTTTCCCAACTGATTCTCATTCTAATCATGCCTGGTATTGTTAATTTTTAATTAGTTTTGCAGTTTACACCTGCCTAATCTCAAACAAATACTATCTCCCTTCCCCTTCTGCTGCAGTTTAAGCCACAATAACAAAAGATACTGCCTAAAAAGATATTTAACTCCTGGGCCTCAACAACCGCAGACAAGCACATGGCAGACATAAAACAGTAAAATGTTTATGGCTAGATTTAGAAATGGCCTCTAGGTCTATGCACCTAGCTTGGTGCTTCCGTGCTTTCTGTGGCAATTCAGGGATACAGCTGCCTACTGCGCAGGTTTACCTGAGTTTTGCACCCAGAGCTTCAAGCAACTGGAAGCAAGCCCCCTTAAAGACATGCCCACGGGTCTGAAAACAGCATCAACCCAAAAAAGAGGATGCAAACCAAAGGCTGGGAGGCCAAGTGATTGCGCCACGGGGCAGGGCAGCGCATGTCAGCTGAAGTCTCCATAAGCCTCAGGCAGCCAGACGCATCACCACGTGCTGCCTGTGGCTCATGACAGCACACCCAGGAGCACATCTGCTAAGTGATCAAGCTGCATTTGGGCAATAACTATCTGTTTGCAGCTTCAGAAACCATCAGACAAATGAACGGGGCAAAGAATAGAGGAGGCTAAACCCCTTCTACCTGCCTACTTTGTTTTTTCCATACCCAGTATAAAAATCAGACAAAGAACACCTGAGAAACTTGTGTTTAAGCACTTCAGAGTATCACATTGCAGACCATTCAAGGAAGAAGGAGAACAGCTAGTAATCCAAATATGAGATTATTTTTTATTTTGCCATGGTCTTTGAGAAGCAGTAGATGCAGGGTCCCTTTCTCCTTAAACACAAACCAATGAACGGGTGATTTCTTTGCTCATAAGTCCAAGACAATTTTCTATTCACTTCTGTTCATTTTCTATTGAATTCCACACTCAAAACTTCCCTGGTTCTTGAGTTAAATTTGTTTCTTGTGCACAGAAACAAAGATTCACTGTTTCTTCGTCCTGTCTGTGCAACCATTTCCAGGAACTGCCTCAGTCATTTGATGTTAATTCTTCCTCAAGATTAACCATTAATTAAAGACATCCGGTGTTTCAGCTAAACAAGTTTATTCCTCATCTAGTATTTTCAATAGGGTTTTCTTTCACATATTTTATGTATACTTCCTCTAACGTCCCTCAGCATACCAGTGAGCTTTAGATGCAGGCTAGCTACGGCACTGGGTAAGTCCCGTCATCTGGAAACAAGTGCAAGTATTACCCTACTGCATTTATATTGGCTTTACCAGTACTGGTTTCTAGCATGATTAGAGCAGTTGCTGCTGGAAAGTCACTACTGCAGCCATGGGGGATGCTTTGCTCCTTTAAAACTGGAATTCTGGATTTTGGGCAGCATGAAGTATTTCACTCAAGTGCTTCACAAGGCACCTACAACTCTATTGCATTGTGACAAAACAACAGCTTAGACATTGATCCTTTTGTCTCGCTCCCTTTGCCAGATCACCCCCACATGCTTCCAGGAACAGAAAACTTCTAGAGCAATAATCTGGAAATGAAAAAACACCAAAGAAAAAAAAAAGCCCACAAAGTTTAAAGTTTTGAAACTCTGTTCTTCTTAATCCACTTTAGCTTCCTTGAAAGTGATTGTGATATCAAATGATTCATTTTGTTGAGTCACAAAGGATGGCAGGGAGAGATGATTTTTTGGGGGAACTCACACATTTCTGAAGGTCAAAGTGAAGGATTTATCCTCCTTCAGCCTTTCAGTGCATATCTGTAACCAGGAAGCATGCCTTCCCTGCCCTGGTCCTGCACCTGCTCAGGACAACCCAGGGCTTCCTACTGAGACCCTCCAGTACTTGTTCATCAGATGAGGCAGCTTAATTTTTTTAAGAAGACTTCTCTTGAAAAGCTTTTGATATTTGCTTGTTAAGCAACACATTTGTGTAATGTTATCCCTGGTGAAACCGATGTGGATGGAGTCAGGCAGACAGCACATGTTACATTACATTACGAGGCTTAACATTTCACTAATTGCATTGGCCTACTTCTGTGAATCGCAGATTATTCTCTTGCTCATAAAGCACATCTGATTCCTTTACGTAGCTGTTCCTGCAATGTGATACAATTGCAAGGGTCCACAAGGGGACAAAACCTCATGACCAACTGTCCAAACACAAGCAGACAGCATCTACAATTTTCATCAATACTTCAGCCACATGCACGAAGTGAAGAACAAAGCTGTCTTATTTTCTGCAACTTGTACACAGATATTTAATTCTTTACCCTTACTTCCCTTTTACAGAGGGATAACAAAACTTTAATTGAAATAAGAAAAGCAGCTGACTGGCCCTGACTTGGGTATGTGTTTTTTTTTCAGTTCCACGAGGGAATTTCTGCAGGATGCGATGGGAAACAAAGCATCAACACAAAGACCACAAATGGGTACAGGTCAGCTGTCAGCTGACATACCAAGGACCTCCGCTCTGTGTCTCTGTGCTGAACTCCATCTTCTCAATAGGTGGAACCTCTGGCTATTCATCAAGAATTTGCATTTAAATGTCACATATGCATGTAACTCCCTGTGAGCTGGGAAAAGTGTCATTGCTCCTTTGCTAAGCCAGAGAACCTATTAGGATAAATACATTCTATAGCGTAACTGGGTTTTCCTTACCTTGACCAGTTTCTCATAAATGGGAGTGCTAAGATAAAGAAAGTAAAAGTTCTGCCAGATAACTGAAGACTGAACATCACTTACATGAAAAACTGAAGCAAACGCACTAGAAAAAGTAATTCCAAATGCTTCAAATAAACGAGCCATTACAACCCTGCTCATATGCTCGAGTGCAAAACCAGCACCTGAGGCGAGAGCCGGCTGAAGTTAGCACAAGCCCTTAAGCCAGTTTCACTGGGCTTTGAGTCGGGGTCTTTCATATACAACCAGCTGCACCCGTGAACTTTCCTACTTCTTATGAATAAAGCCAAGAGACCGTTTCTGAACAGGAGGAACTCTCTCCAACAGTCTGCTTTTTACTGCTTTTGCTGTCCATGTAGCATTTTGAAGATCAATCTTCCAGCTGATGCTTTTCACTCTTCTACGCGCAAAAGCTCCCTGCTGCCAGGAGCAGAGGAAAAAAAAAAAGTTATCAGCTAAACTCCAACCCCTCAAATTGCAGGTTTCTCTGTAGTTGATTAATTCTCTAATCTGCTCTGCTCCAAAAGCAAATGTTACTGCTTGTTTGATGATCTCATTGATCATTAAACGTTGCCTTTTACTCGAGCTACAGTAACACTGGAAGGACGTTTCATTAAGAATGGATAATTTCTTTCAAATACATTCATGACACTTCTGTACACTTTTTACAAAATATCATAAAAATCCCAATACAATATGCATGAGCAAAGTAAGCTGCAAATGTTAGAATGTGCCTGTATTCACCCAGATGGTGTTTTTAAAGTACGCTCACCTTTTTTTTTTTTTTAATGGCTATATTTCAAATTAGAAAAAAGCAATGAGAACATTAATTCACAATGAAAAGTTTAAACATGTCAACTTTTCAAGAAACAAGTACCTGGTATTTTCAATCCCCCATGACGCTTTGAGAAAAACTGTGTGTAAACTCCACTTGCATTTGCCAAACTATTTGCAAGCCATCTCACCATAGAGACTTACAACAAAACATGGGCAAAAGCATGAAAGGCTGTGTTTTGTTTCAAATCTTCTGCTTAACTATGAATGTTGGGGTGCAAGGTGGAGCAGTGACTGGGAAAGGAGAGGTGGGGAAGGGCTGGCCGCGAGTCAATAGCCAGAGTGATCCCGCCATGCCAAGGGAATCACGGGACAAGAGATCTGCCCTGTAGTGTACTCATCCCGTAATAGCCTGTGAATGTTCTGAAAGGGACATCTGCTGAACTAAATCTTGGATTTAATTTTAATTCATGTGGCTTCCTCTGCACTTATCTAGGGCTTTCAAACAGAGACGAGAGCGTCCGTGCCGACCAAGAAAGAAAATGTGTCATTTAGTTAATATCTTCACATCCCTATAAAAAAAAAAAAATGCACAGGAGGCACCCTTTGCTGATTTGCGACTCCACGCAATCACCAGGCACACGCCTGCAAGGCTGTTCCTGGGACTCAGCGGACCGCAAGAAAACTAGATGTTGCTCCATGACCAAAGGGCAAATTGTCAAAATGCAAACCTGTGAGTCACCGGCTGTTTCACCGCAGTTGCTGCTACGAAAACGCCTCTGCCACAGTCTGAGGGGAAGGTGCTGACCTGAACAGATGTTCCTCCACCCAGACTTTGTATACACTTCATTTAATAGATTATGGTCTTGACCGGTCCTAAAGCTTCCCAAAGGTGGACAGAAGCAAAAGACACGTTGGGCAAAGAGCCTCATGCAACGAACTGTGACACACAGCCCCAGCATGACTGCGTACAACTGGCAGTTCAGCAAATTTTTCATGCCGTCAACAGCTGTTGCAGGCCAAAAGGGCAACAGAAATGGAGAGCTTAATCTGTAAGAAATCATCAACAGAGGAGCTAAGGTTAATCAGTTCAACGCATTACCAACTTCATTATTTTAAACTTGCGGGCACAAATCACTTCCCATTTTGGGAAGTGCAGGAATTTATTTGGTTGTTCTCGTGTGCATTGAGAAGAATCTGGCAGAAAGGAAGAATTACTATTCTCTTCAGGAGAAGAAACCTACCTCCTGATCCTGTAAAGAGCTGTACTCACCTGAGTAGTAGGTGTTTTGTAAATCCTACTGTTTGTATAACTGCGCTCCCTGACAGACCCAAAAGGTGTTCAGAGCAGCACCAAGCGGAGGGAATAACGCCTGCCCGTGATGTGTGGCCTGAGCACAGCTTCCACTGGACAGGGACTGAGTTACCCATTCAAAAATACAAAGTTAAAGAGTTGGTCCTCAGCGCCGTTCTGCCACAGGTTGGAAAACTTTTCTTACTTATCCACATTTAAGATTTCCTACAGGCAAAAGTAAAAAGGGCTTTGACCTTGTCAGTCATTTGAGGTATAATTGTAGTACAAGAAAGTGTGCTTTATGCCAACCCAACGAAGGAGAGCCTTGGAGTGAAGGCACAGTTTTAACTCGTTACCCATCTCACATCTATAGTAAAAGTTAGATTACCAATGTTCTTACTAATGCTTTGCCACGTATTATCACTGGCAACCCTGCACAGGTAGGAGCAAACCGCTATTTGTTGAAAGCAATTCCTGAAGAATACCTTCTGCTTTCCCTTTGAAAACCAGAACCCACAACGTACTGCTGTGTTCCACACTCTGCTCCAACTTAAAATAAATTAAACTTCTCAGCGGCTCAAAATCTTGCAAATATTTGTAAAATAAGTTTGTTTCGTATTACCTCTATTTACTTCTCCCCAAGAGCAAAGTCTTTGAGAACCATAAATATTGCTTCAGTTGCCTGCTAATG
>VYZM01023224.1:359163-392064 GCA_013398915.1 Dromas ardeola
GGGAAATCTCAGCTGTTTCTCTGCAACTGAAGGAACCGTCCTGTCCCATAGAGGCTGCTTTATGTACAATGAACAACTATAAAATGGTGAAATGGGGTTCTAGTTAAACCACTTTAAACTTCAAAGCATGAATCTGCAGTCAAGGTAAGTCCAAAATCAAGGAAGCACCACCATTGAGGATGTCCTTGGTAATTTGGCTCCAAACGCAGATTATACCCGTCCCAATGAGAAGACTGACTCTTTGGGTGTGTTTGGTTTTTTTTAAACTTTCTCTTAGGGGTAAAGGCTGTCAGTGGTTGAAAACTCAGCTGTTGACACCAGGGGAAAATAAGTATTGCATGGAAATGAGCTGAGCTCCAGCAAATGATTAAATGGTTCAAGCTGTAAGGATCTGGCACCTCCTCATCCCAGGGCAGAGTGCTTTGCTTAGTGCTGCCCTCTGCACCTGCGAAGAGTGCCCACAACTATACAAAGTGAACGAGGCTTCAAAGCAGATTTCTGTGGTACGCATCAGACCTATCTCTTTAGCACCAGAAAGCTTTGCTGCAACGCTGCTGCGTTCTGGTCACACACACAGAGCAAAGCAAAGCACAGCAACATTGAACGGACATCATTAAGGTCAAAGTACAAATAAATGGGGGAAAAAAAAAAACAACCAAAAAAAACCAAAACACCGCAACAACAGCAAGTGATAAGAAGCAGTAACATCATAGATCTCTAACTACTAAGAGTGCATTACTCATGGACAGAGTTTACTTGAATCATCTTTCCCCCTCGTCACCGGTGATGGCAAAAAATGCCAAAACAACAGCTTAAATCATTTTGGTTTTTATTACAAAGGCTTAGAAGTTATATTTTCTCTTTTTCATTGTTGTTTTTGTTTCTGGGTCCTCTGTTTTAATGAGATAATGAGATTGCAGCTACTTAAGTCATTGTTCTATAATTAGACCAGGTACTGTAGGACTTCACATTAGTTAGAAATAATCTAAGGCGGATGTTTCTTGTCTTGTCCACACTTCTTATATTTAAAAACAACCACACAGCATCTGACTCAGCTCGCCAGTGTCTGCTTTTTTATTATTAATATATTTTTTAAAATGGTACTTTAAAGTATTTCTTGCCCTTGAACGCAAGCTGAAAAACTCCAGTACCCAATTTGCTGTATTAGTCCAAAAAGTCACAAAGCTTGCTTGTTCGTGAGGGAGTGATGCATTTGCTCTGTGTGTGTCTGTGTGCGAGTGAGAGGGGGGAGAGAAAGAGAAAGAGAGAGAGGGAGTCATGATGGCATACTTGTCACGGGGAGTGGTTTGCATATTAATAAACAGTATATATGAGCCTTTTCCACCGAGGCTGGTACTCAGAGGGACTCCTGTGCACTGAGGAAGGGACCACGTATCACTGCACCAGAGTGAGTTCTGTTTCGGCTTTGCTTACTGCCACAGTCTGGCTCCTCTCTTTCCCTTTTCTTCTAATCCTATTCCGCCCACCCTAGGGCTACTGTTATACCAGCTGCGTGGGGGTTAGTCTCGGCAAATTACGCTACGTACAGAGCAAGTACTGAGAGCAGTTCATTTTTAGAGTTTTGTTAGGTTTATTCAACATGAGTCTCTGACTAGTGCTACTGGCATAGGGAGGGATAACCATGAGCTCTACACAGCGGCTGCAAGTGTAACTCAAGTACCCCATCTATATTGCTTCTTTCCTACTAACAGGCATCTTTAAACTGCCTGCTGTACTGATGACATCTGTACAATCAACATGCGCTGCTACAACCAGACTTCAGAAATTACGAACTTCTTTTCTAGAGGCAAAAAGGCAGATCACTAGCCCGTCGTTACAGCAAGCCCCCGTTTCTCCCCAGTGCCTGATGCTGTCAGTGCTGAGCTGCTTTGGCAATCAGGGTACGTGTCAGAGAAACGCTTCCCAAAGAAAAGACGACCCCATCAGCACAGCAGCAAAAAGTTGGCGTGGGGAAGCTCCTGGCATTCTGCAGGGAGTTTTCAATAAGTGAAAAAACATCTCAAAATAGTATTCTATGAGATGTAAAGGCTGACTTATATGCATTCGCTTACGTAACCAAACTAATCTAGGCTAATGTCAGAGGAATTAGATTAATATTAAGCAGCACCAATCAATTCCTCCAGGTCTTTTTTGTGCACTGTTCTGTCCATTTTCCAAATTCCTGTCTTATGGTTCACCAATGGATTAACATACCCTCACCCTAATTCCCACCATTATTCTATAGAGGAAAACCTCCTGCATCTGCTTTCACTCACTCCATTTTTCTCCTTATCAAATCTCACAGGGTTGTTTTTTTTTTTTCCTGTTGATTTTTGTCTTTTACTTCAAAACGATATTCTGAATAGCTGTTCAGGTTTGGGGTTTTTTTTTCTTTAAATTCTAACTGCCATCATTTGCTTGTATGCATAGTCCTCATCCACACATTTCCTCTGTTAAAAGCCATCCTTTATTCACTGCTAATTTCAAACTATTCAAGCAAACAAACTGTAGCTATAAAGTATTTTTCCTGGTCTTCTATGCTTCTAAGAACTGTTTGTAAACACTGGTACTTTCATACTCAAAAGTTGCAACTTCTGTAAAGGAAAAAAAAAAATAGACACAGAGGTCTTTTGTAAGTTTACTTTTGTTTTCTTTAGTCCAAAATAGAATCTACCTCTTTCTAAAAACACGTACATAGTGCGAATTACTCCCTGCCGCAGATGCACGCACACTCAGACACACAATCAAATCTATTTGGATAGAAATCAGACTGAAGCTCTCCAAATTTTAAACCGAAAATATCCACAAAGTAATTCTTAGCGCTCTGGGTTTGTGCACAGGCCAGCATGTCAGCCACCGTCTTCAGTGCAGCACACTCCTGTGCCACTGACAAACACACTCTGCTGCTCTACGGGTTTGCTCTGGTTGCTGTCTGCCATCCACAACCTTCTTCTAAGCAGTTAGAAAGCAGAAGTAATTGAAGAAGGTGCTCACTTTCAAAATAGCTTTGATCACAATCTCACCGGCAAGTAATTACACCGTGTAGGAGCCACTGACATGTTGCTGGTGTTGGATTGGCAAGTGGCATGCCATGTCACTAAAAGCTGTGCCTATTTACATCAGCTGAAGACTTATCGTATATGCTGCAAATCTCAAACAGGTGAATTTTTCACCCTTTTGCCAGTTAGTCCAAGGCGGGGTGGGGGGGGGGAAAGAATCTGCCAAATCCCACATGTCCATTTTAAAGTGCCATCATTTTGAAGAACCTCACTTATCTGTCAAGTCAAGCTGCTGAAACTCCCATAAAATAAGCTACAACAATGAACTGAAAAAAATGAAATGCTTAGTTTTGTACCTCTTTAGAAGTAACTTAAAGTGTTGCTGGAATGACTCTGTAAAGCATGAGCATGAAATGGGATAGGAGAGAAAACAAGGACATTCAGCGATACCAGACAGACACATCTACTCTTTGGATTTGGGTAGCAGATGGCAAAGGGAGAAGGAGAACAAAAAAAAGGTATACAGAAAGGCTGGTTTGAACCGTCTCACAATCTTTCTTTAGTTGATGTTTGTTAACAAGAAAGAACAAATGTGGGACACCAGCCTCTGTAACTGTACACCTCAGGTAAATGAGCATTTTTTTTTTGTGCTTGGGTACTCCGGGGCAGAGCAGGGAACCCTCAGCAATGGGCACTGTACCAGAGACAGACTCTGCCTGGTGTTCCCATGAACAACAGCAAAATCAGCTGCAAACTGCTGCTCAGAAAGTACTTTCTTCTTAAACGTAAGGACGCATAGGTTAGGGTTTTTATGTACTGAGCAGTTTGTGACCATAACTCATGGGGTCTTGGATGCTTACCACTTATGGCTAAATCTAGGTTGTCCCCAGACTTCTGGCCAGGTGTTGCTCAGGGCTGTATGTCCACATTTGCCAGCGCTGGTCCTCTCAAGAAGACTGGCAATGTCCGAAGAGCGCTTTAGCAAGGTCCTGTGTCTCCTCAGGCTCATTGTGGCTGTGAAAACAATTTCAAAATATCTGAAAATACACGAGGTCTGTGCCACAGCCCACTGCACTGGTGCCTCCTGGGCAAGGTGGTATGTGCCAGGCACCCCAGGGCAGAGCAGGAGGACACCAGGAATTCGTGACCAGGAGACCTGGTGGGCGGTGCTGGACAACTCTGAAAAGTGAATGAAACCTTGCCCAGTCTCACCCGTGCCGGCTACAGGGAACATTTATTGTGCTAAATTGCCTAGTTAATTCTTTTTCTTTCATGCCTGTAATTTTGTTTATTTTTGGCAAGTTGTACAGCAGGTTCACAACAGTTCAAGAGCAAAGTAGTTTAGACTAGCAGGGGGAAGGAGCTGGCGTTTGTACTCCCCCTTGTACATTTATGCACACACGTACACGTGACTGGGATAGGAAAAAAACCTCTTTTTTTCACATCCAAGGAAAGGTGCTAGATGGCCAAGACAGTTGTTATACAAATTACTGTGCTGGACAGGCTTGAGAGATCAAGAAATGGACATGAAATCATCCTGATGAAACCAGCAGCTGCTTTTGGAGAGCTGACTAAACCACTTAACACACAGCAACGTGACTCTCAACTGCGCTCTTTGCTTCGTAGGGATATTGTGAGGGGGTGCCGATTTATCCGAAGACTACAAGGCACATGTAAGTCATGAATTTTACAGAGATGACTGGTGTTGGCAAGAATTAAGATTATTTAGGCTTTTATTCAACCACAAAATGCTTCAGGGAATTCTTAAAACACCTGATGGGGAAATAAAAGATTTAAATAGTCTCTCCTGAGAAATTATCCTAACCACACCTTAGTCTGCATCTTTCCTGAGATCTCTCCTTTTGCAACTTTATTTACCAGTATTTCGCGGTCTCAGGTGCTCAATTTATTCATTTGAAGTTCGTTACAGCTTGGGAGGCTGCACAAAACAAATTAAAATGTTGTTTACATAAAATCGGGGCCAAGTTGCTGCAAATCAAAAGACGGAGGATCAGACAGAAAGCAAAGTCACCCCAGATGCTCAGGCCCTAAACCGAAGAGCCTGGCAGGCGAGGTGGAAGGAGCAGGATGCTGCCGAGGCAGCCCAGCCGAGCCAAGCCCTCTCCAAGGCAGCCCAGCCAAGCCCTCTCCACCACCACATCTCTGCCTCCTTGTACCTGCTGACACGTAAGCAAGTGCTGCCTCCTCCACTTCAGTTAAAATTAATGGGGTGAGCTTCAAATACCTGAAACTCTTATCGTTTTGACTGCAGTTGCCTGAGGGGCAGTCACATGAAGAGCAGCAGCTACAAAGTCAGCTTGGAGAAACCCAGTGGGCCCCGGTGTTCTCCTTCAACAACAGTCTTGACAGTGACCGCCCATTCACTGTTCGCTCACATTGGACTCTCGCCTTCAAAAAAACCTCTCACAATCAGTATTTTTCTAATCGGTCTCTTTCACTGAGATGTGTTTTTTCCCCTGTGCTCTTGAAGGACTTTTCTAAAGCTCTGATTTCGCACATCAGCAAACCAAGCCTGGGGCTTCCTTGGACAGATAAGTGCTTTAAGTTCTCCTACAGCCTCTTTTTTAAACCCACACATTGTCAGACCAGGCTTTCAAAAGCCCTTGCTCACACAGCAGAGCTTTACTCATCAGGTCACTTAACATACTCACATCAGCAATCCCACAGCAATGCCTTAAAAACTCTTCTCATGGCAGGAGGCTGATTTCCACCACAGGCTGAAAATAACCAGCACTCTGGGTAAGGACATCCAAAATCCCACTACATGTGCCTGAAGCCATGCATATAGCTAATCTTGAAAATCACGCCAAGAAGTATGAGGCCACAACCACTACATTTGGATTTGTTATTTCAAAACTCACACCTAAATCAAATTGCATAGACATTTACTGCAGATGATTTGTGTATTAAACAGAAAAGAGCGTGCAGATTTTTTTCTCTTTTCTCTCCAAGGTCCAGATTGCTATCTGGCACAGAAAAAGAAGGGATCAAATTAAAATGTTTATTTTCTATAATTGGGGTGGAGTGGGAAGAGAGACCATCGCTTTTCAGAAACAGAGTTTGCATCAGGCTGAGAGCTGACAGGAATTAGATAGAATTACTTAAATCTTTTCATTTTATTCTGTCAAAAACACAGACTGCCGTGGAAATCTTCCGTTGGAAGATTTGCAGTCTTCCATTAATCTATCAATGTTCTCCAATCCTTCTGCCCCAAAAGGAGGGCAGAAATTTTTTTATTTTCTTTGCTAAAAATGAATTAATAAGAACATCTTTTGCCAGAAAAAAAAAGCACAAATCAACAAATCATTACTATTTTTAGCTTTCAAAGGCTGAAAATATCTCTTAAGCCTCTAAAATTTTTGACTCTGTGTTAAAAGCAGAAGTTTATGCTCGAGAAAAGGAAAATGAACATTTTTCTTTTTTCGCTGTGCAATAAGAGAGGACCACCCTGATTCTTCAATTCTCTGTTTCCTAATGGGAATCCCAAAGTCATTAGCTTCCCCATTCAGGAAGTACATCGTGTACAATACCTACTGTACCCCTCTGTTTTTTCCAGGAAAGGGCAAAAGTTACTTGTCTTAGTGTTACTTACATCCAGATAAACAGCTTGGATTAAGCCAGTGCCTTTGCCAGGCAGAGCCGCCAACCTTCCTCATAAGCAAGGAGTCACAAGGGGACGAACAACCACCCCGTGGCTGGTTCTTGCTGGCACGGGTGGATTTCTCACCATCAAACTCTTTTACTCTACAGAAAGGGCCAATACATGCCTATTTCTGTTTGTAATTCCAGCTCTGAATTTAGACATAAAATGTAAATACACAGAGTTTTTAGAGAGAATAATTTTTCATCCGAAGGAAAAAAAAATAAGGCATTCCTGCAGCAACTGATGTGATCAGCAATGAGGAGAGCTGTACCGTGCCCTGCAGAGAGGGCAGGGCTGGTTTCCAGCTGGCTCCTGCCTTCTCGGCGTTGCTGGAGCAGGAGAAGGTAACCAAGCATGCCTTTCCCCAAACCTTTCTCACCGTTACGTTAGGTCGGTTAAATAAAAAGGAAGAAACACAGGACACTCACATTTTCTGTCTTTCCTACCTTGCTAAAACTGCGAAATGCAATTTATAAAGTGATAGCTTTGGAAGCTTTTCTTCACTTGCCTTCTACAATAACTGTCTCTCTGGTTCCCTCCTCTAAAAACTGAAAATTTGAAAAATGAAGGCAGGAAAACTCACTTGGACAGGGAAACATTTTTTAAAATTGAGGAAGGAGAAAGCTGCTTTAACACTCTGCTCTTCAACTACAGGGATGAGGAATTCCCATATTTGAGAAGGGCAATAAGCAAGACAAGCAAAACAATATTCCCAATGTTTCTCAGGTGGAAAAAGACAGAGTAAGTCTCTTTCCTGACTAAAAATCTTTCTTTGTACTTCGTAAAGTAACACAACTCTCCATAACCCCTAAGAATTAGAACCAAAAATCCATTCTTCATACTTGGATAGGTCACTCCTGACCTAATAGCCTAAGGAAAAAAAACTCTCCTTCAATGTGTAAAGATTCTTTTGTCTGTACATACAAAGAAAAAAACCCATAGACCCAGCCAGCTTCTCCCCTTTCCCGTTCTAAACTGAGTTTCCTAATTGGCATTAGCACTACTGGGCCCTGTGACGGTCAGTAAGGAAGAGAAAGAATAGTTTTCCCTCTGAAATCCCAGTGTTACCGTTAATGGAAAATGTTCAGCTAATACCGGTCGTAAGAACTTCAAGCTGTGTACATGACATAGCACATCTAGGACACGACAGAAATACGTGAGTAAATATATGAATTGGCTGAAATCGCAGTGCCCCACCCCAGCAGGATACCCAAATCAGGTTGTTGGGTGTGCATCTGTTTCAAACCTACTCATCTAATTTCCAGGCCAACTTTGCAGAAACACCTTGTAAAGAAATAGCAACTGTTTTAAAAGCAGCACTAAGAACGAAAAGAAAGAAAAATGTCGACCAGGCTTTTCAGCTTTGGCTAGATTATTGCTTAGAGAGGGCATGAACTCTGTTTCACGCTTCATAAAGCAAGATGCTTCTTGGCAAAAAGATAACTGTAGGCTTACATGAGTGGAAGCTGATTTGTTGTTATACTTTCATCTTATAAAATCATGAAAATGGAATGTATAATATCAGCTCCAGCAACCCAAACATTCTGAACTAACACTTTAATCTTATAATAAAATAAACAGAGGTATCTATTGACTAAATCATCACTCACTAGTCCTCAGAGGGACATTTTCACATTCCTGGTCAGAGATGGCAGCACCTTCCCTTCTCACACCTTTCAGCAAGTACTGGCTTTCCTCCGGGAGATCCCAAGGTCCAGCCTGCTCTCCCGGTGGCCAGTCACAGGCCCCAAGTTCACAGAGGCAGCCCTAAGTTGTATTAGCACAGGGAAATGAAATGGAGCTCCGTCAAGGACCACGTCTGGGTCTGGTTGCAATTCAAGCACGGCTGATGACACCAGGCAGCTGAGAACTCCAGCTCCTACTTTTTGGCAGGCCCACAACTGGGGCAATATTGTGTCAGGTGCTAGGTGTGGTGCTTTCCATAAGTGACTCCTAAATTAACAAAGAACCCTCATGTTAAATAAACATACATACAGTGCAATGCATCATCTCTTCCAGGCAGTTTGAATTCCAGATTTTTAGAAATACCCAGATGAACTTTAATCCAACCTTACTGGTCTTGCTTGCTGGAGGAAACTGTTTGGCTTTTTTAAAATCCTCTGACAATGATGAAACCTTAAGGCAAGAAAAGCCCTAATTTCTCACAGTGCAAAGTACTATTAAAGGGGACTTTGCACCACGAGGTCATTTGTCGGACTTTGGATGGATGTGAACAAATAGCTCAACTTAGCTGGATTCTCCCCCTCTGCCCCCAGCTCAGGGAAAAGCTCTCTGCTGCCTGTCGCCTCAAATATTAATAACTTTATCCAAGAAAATGAAATAGAGTGCTGGCATTGTTTTCTTTTCTTTTTTTTTTTTTTTCAGTAAATATAATATCAATCAGTTCATACTTTAGCATATNCTGCGTATCTGCATCCAGGTTTTGGGGTCTGTTACTAGCCTGAGGAGTATTTCCTTGTACGGCTTTGAGGGCTGGATTTTCCAAAACAGAGATGAAACTCGGTTCCTCTACAAAGGCCAGCTTTGTGAAAGTTTACTGTCACAGGGCAAAGGCTCAGGCTGGGCGCGCAGGACCGCGCGGAGGCAGCCTGCTCTGGGTTGTGCTGGGCACATACATCAAACTACCTTGGGCAGGCGAAATGCAGGTGGTGCACTTGTCATTTACCCTTCAAAACAGAGCAGGGACACATACACTGTCATCCAGTAAAAGCAATAGTATTTCATACCTCGCAGACACTGGGACCGTTTGGTTCTCTAGCCTCCCAGTACATTCATACAGTTTCCAGTCTGCTTTCTCTTCTGTATTAGTGCTGTCTGAAATTCAGCATTTTAGTTCTCAGAGAATGACACTGATTCCTTCCCGGGCTCTGGTTTTTAACTCTAATCTTGCTTGAAGTTTTCAAATTGATTGCTGGGACCGCTTCAACTGGAATAAAAGCATCCCAAATTCAACAGGTATCTCCATAAAGACATGAACAGTCTTAAATTATTTGAAACTTGTAACTGTTGTAAATTATTTGAAACTTGTAACTGAGACACTTGTAACTTCAACCTGAATTTTGGCTCATGAGTAACATGGAGGATGCCACCTTTTATACGTATATGACCTTCTCTCAGATTTTCTGTTTGACTTTGTCACTGAGTGGCTCCAAAAGTTGAATTTAATCATGAGATCCACTAATCTTCTGTTCAAAGGTATGTTAAAGCCAGTTAAGCTGGCTTTAAGAAAGCCACGGAAGAAAGCTAGAAAATCAGCTAAGCGGGTCAACAACTTCAGAGTATTAAAGCTAATTTAATAGTAAATTTTGACTAGTTGAGTTCACTGCCTTGAAAATTGTATGCAATAAAACTGGGGCTGAGTTTTCCGCAGATGCTATCATAGTAGGGTAGGGCAAGTGTACAGTTGCGTCCCAGCCATGTATTCATCACTTCAGAAATTGAAAAACCACTGCTTAGATGGCAGATTTATTGGTGGAAGGTAAATCAGCCCCCTCCTGCATTTATACACACCTGGCTTTGCAACGAACTCACACACACAGATTTAATAGGACGAAGCAAGTGGCTAAATGTTTGCAAGTCTGGGCACTAAGGTCCTCCCCCCCACCAACATCTTCCGGTATTCTTAAGCCATGACTAAATCTAAAAAAAGGAGAAATAATTTTAAATTGTTCTAAAGATACCCCTGCACCCCCCCAAAAAACCCAAAAGCACAAAGTGAAAGACCCAAAATAGACATTTTTTCCCCCCTAGAAGTAACATTTTTCAATCATTTAATAATTTTGAATGTTTTTAAAATGGTTAATTTGTTTCTCATGATCCATTCCTCTACAAAACACACTGGGAAAATGAGGGAAAGGAGAGTAAGGAAAAAACCCAACAACTTACTTTTTTATGTTTTGCAAAAAGCTATTCTGGACACAACCATTTCTTTCATTTAGAAACATATCTGTAATTGTTTAGGAAGGGCTACTCCTGACATTTCGCAATGAATACAAATAAAAAACAAAACCTACAAACATTTACAAAAACATGCTTACAATAAAGCTATAGAGGCCTTTAAAACATCAAGTATTTTTGGTAAACTCCTTGTAGGGTTGGTTTTTTTTTTTAATTCACAAATGGAAAACAATTCATAAGCTTAAATGTGCATCAGCACTGCAAATATTTGATTACTCCTTACGGTGTATTCATTATAAATTTGTTTAATTTTGTTGTAGGTATTTCAAACAATAGTTTCCACCGCTTCCTTGACAGACCAAAATATTCCACAGTCTACTACAACAGCCAGAAACACTTCCTGATCTTCAGCCAAAATTCCCTTTTCTTTACATCATCCGCTACTCCTGATTATACATGTCTTTGTATATAAAATTCTCCCACAGTAAGAATTATCCTCTTTCAAAATACTCGCCACCAGAAACATTACGCCGCACTCATCTCCAGCTTGCTCTATATATAGCTGTCTACTGCCTTCCTCCTGACTTTACTTTAAAATCTTCTATTCTTGTGTTTTTAAATGCCTTCCAGTTATTGGCTACTCTCCACTAAGGCAGGCCAGAGGTAGCTGAGATGCTGGAGCCGTGTGTGTGTGTGGTGTAGTAAGTCCTGGGCACTGGAACTTCTGTTGCTGTTTATCAAAAAAGCTCTGCAGACACCCCAAAAGAAGGGAAGCAGACACTGCGTGGGTTTTGCACGTTATAAGTCATATCCTCTCTGAAAGCAGATTGAGTCAGTAGTATTCGCCTGCCTCTAAAAAAAATTGGAAAGTAAGAATCGAGTGGGTTTTTTTCCCCCCTTTTACTCCCAAATCCCTAAGTGATGTCTAATTTAAGCTTCAGATGACACATGGTCTTCTAAAAATGCCATTCCTCGCTTTCAAATGACCACTCAAAATCAGAAGCAGGGACAAAGGGGGGAAAAAAAAAAAAGCTACAATCTCATCGTCTCTTCTTACATTAACTTTGTAGACATATAATCCAAACTCATCCTGCATAAATAAATAATAAAGTATAATAATATATAGTATTATTATTATATAAGCACAATAAAGCATAATAAGTAATTAGTCTGGGCACAAAATTTGAAAATAGAGTAGCAAAGTTTTGCCACTTACCTAAAACATGCTGGGAAAAAATCAGGATTGTCAAAATTTCTCTCTTTAGAGAAAGAAACAGTTCCACCTGTAACCTGTGAGCTGCATTTGCCAAGCAATAGGCAAACGTATTTTCTGGTAATTAACACATCTACGAAACTGATCACATCCTAATATAAGTCATTTTGCCTGCAGCTTCCCTCTTTTATACAGTGTCAAAGGAACACACTGGCTTGACTTAAAAAAAAAAAATGATAGTAATGGTGTCTTTGTTTTGAAGCAGTTGTAGATATCTTCACTGGTAACTCCATCTCTGCTCCTGCTTCTTCACTGAACCATCGGCTGCAAAAAATTTCCATTTACTAGTAATCTCTTCCGATCCTTCTGTAGGGTAACAGGTAACATCCATGATAAATTAAGCAGCCTCCACTGTGCTCATTTGCTGTGATTTTTTTTTTTTTTTTTTGCCTTTGCTACTCTGAGGACAAAAAGTAGAGGTTTTAACTTCTGAGAAGAAAGTGGCAAAAGGCAATTTGCTCTCTTCAGCATGAGTTAAGCAGAAGCTTTCCCAGTTTCTGAACAAAAAGCTTCTACCTCTGAAGTGAAAGCTGATGATACATCTGCCCTCAAGCGTATGTTTTCAAAGGCAAGATGACTAAACAGGGGGTTGTTTCTATTGCAAGGTTATGTAGTAGCACTTACTTATTAAAAAAAAAGTTCCCTTTCTTTCCTAGTGCAGATGATGTGTGTTGCATGCTTTATTAATAGCACTCTGAATCTAACGGATATAAAAGAATGGTAAATGACATGCAAGGCCAAAATGAGAAAATGTTTTGCTTTGGGTGAGGAGGTGGATGGTTGGTTTAGTTTCCTTTATCCAGTACATTTAAATCTCAGCTGAGCTCCTAAATCTCTCTTATTAAGGTACTACGTGTGCAGAATTTAAAAGGTTACTTTTGGTTTCAAGTGGCCTTAGCTGTTCTCCTTTCCTGCACCATCCTTGTTGTACAAACTCATGAGTATTTTCTTTTGTTGCCTGTTACTCCGAGAAACAGATAGACCCTCCTCTTACATGATTCCTAACTAGAACTGAAGGGGGAAAAAAAAAAAAAAATCACATGAAAACCCAACAAAGTAATTTCAAGTTTTCTTTTGGCTTCTGTACAAGAAACTGAGAATTTGATGATGATTTTCCCAAAACAACAGTGTAGACTAGATTCCATAGCAAATTTTCCTTCTAAAGTAACTTGGGTTGATTGCCTGTGCAACTAGGGCAATAGTTAATGAGAAAAATCACAACAGTTTGGCAATTTTCACGATTTGGTCTTGGATGAAGGTGTCCATAAGCAATAGAGGCCGAGAAGGGCAGGCTTGAACAAAATTGCTGCTCAAGGCAGCAACTATCTTCTGTTACAGTATATGATTTTAGCTTTGCACTCTGAAAAACACTTTATAAAACTGGCCTGAGTTTGGAGTCACAAGAAAAGTAAATGAAAGCTGAAATTTCTTAATATGCCTGTAAAAACCAAGCCATCTTTCTGGAGACACAGAAGGAGGAAGTGCAGGTTTAGCTGTCATTGTCCACGTCTGGATATTGTGGCTGACAAATGCAGAACAAAAAAGGTGTGGCTAACGCAATGACTGCAAAGTACAACGCGTCATGGCTCGGTGTAATATGACCTTTGCATTGTACAAGCACATGTTTCAAACACAAGCATACGGTGTGCTCAAGCTCAAAAGGAGTTGAGTTACTCCTATCTGAAGGAACACGGTGTCTTCCCTTTCAGGGATCCAGCATGCCACAGTACAAGCTGACATACTTCAATCTGCGAGGACGAGCAGAAATCAGCCGCTACCTGTTTGCCTATTCGGGCAAGAAGTATGAAGACCACAGGATAGAAGCAGCAGACTGGCCCAAAATCAAACCGAGTAAGTAGCACGGGATCTTATATCCAAAGCTCTGCTAGAAATGCCGTTGAATAGCAAAGCAATTGAAGAGGTAGCTATATGTTTCATGAGCAGAAATAGATTTAATTCCTGGCTTTAATTAAGCCTGTGGGAATTTTATTGCCTAGACAGCCAAAATGTCATCCCTGATGCTCTCACAGAAGTCCAGATCCAAATCTTCAGACAATCTAAAATGGCTTACCTGCTGTGATCCAGCTGGGTTTTTGCTCCTTATCAATTCGGTTCAGCGTTTTTCTGCCCAAAGCTAACTGAATGCATGCTAATCTTCCCGGCTTCTTTGGAGAATTTGGTCTCAAAGACAACACCATAGCCACCCCGGTTTTAGAAAGGCAAGTTAGAAATAAGCGTCAAGAAAGTCACTCCTCCGCAACCAGAAAGGTCTTCAGGGACAGAAAATGATGACAGAAAAGAAATCAGTCGATTTAGTAAGGAGAAAACAAAAGGATTGAAAGAGACGCTAGAAAATCATTGTTCCTAAGAACAGCGCAGCCCTACCAGCCCTTCTGAGAGTACTCTGCGGGCTACAACACTCCATTTCATGCTTTTTGTTAGAGTAACCTCTTTTGAGCTACTAAAGCTATTTGTTATTTCTGTTCATTAAATTAACCTTAGTTCAAATGAAACAGACCTTGAGTTTGGACTACGGGTATGAAATCAGAGACATCTGTGTCTTCATTTCACGGATTTGGCCTGCATTTTGCTACACAGGCTATGACACTTCACATCCAGAATGAAGAATAATGCCTTTAATTCGGAGAAAACGCACGAGGTGATTTCCATTAATTACGCAATGTTTCTTGGTAGGCTTTCACACCATTTAGTAAGGCCAGTCAGCAGCCAAACAAATTCTTGCAAGGTGCAGGTAAATTTGGTCTTTCCCATAATGTTTGCAGTGACTCGAATGGCAAATACTGAAGCACCACTGCTCTCCAAGTAGTAGCTGAAGCCACCTGTGGTGCTCAAATCTAGAAAATGCTAGCTAACAACCCACAGAGGGGAGTGTAAATGAAGCAGTGGAAACGGGATATTTTCAGTTAGTGATGACTGACTTCAGAAACCTTTTCTTTATAAGAGCTTAAGCCTGTTGCCCATGTGGTATAGCTTATTTCTCTCCCACGGCAATTCTCAGGGAAGCAACGTAGAAACTAAAGGTGAGATTGAGAATTCAGATGAACTGAGGAAAGCTCTGCATGGGCCTTTTTCCATACTTAACTATGCACATATTCACATGTACGCTCACCCACGTATATCCTGAAACAAAGTACAGAGAATATCAGCAAAGTGTAATTCTATGTAGAGTTTTGCATAATGATTTTTAAGTAAGACAAATTAGAAAGACAAAGTCTAAGTAGTGACTTAGAGGCTACAGAGGCGTTTATATCCTAGGACAAGATGTTCTAACAGCAGATCTATCAGACAAGGTAAAGGCTTTGCACCTCTCTTTGAATATTGATGATGTCCCCAGTGACCAAGCCAGGGTAAGAAACAATGCAGAAAAATCCTTCCTATGCTTTTCTTCAGTGCTCACATCATGAACGTCTCTGAAGCTTCATATGTATGGTACTTGTTAGTAACAGTGCATGCTCAGCTGCAATACCATTACCACCAAAACTGTGGGAACAGAGACAACCTAGAAATCCTAAACCACACAGTTTGTAGCTGTATCTGCTGTATTAACAAATATTGGACAAGCAATTTAACCTTTGCATGTCTTTATTTCTCTTTCTGTGATGTGAAAAGTTTGTTAGCAGGATTACCAAGAGTTAATTAAGATTTTTCCTTTTCTCTGCATAATGGCCTTACATAGCAGCCTCTACTATGGCTGATCCCTAGATGAAATTCCAAAGCAGATAAGAAGTTTTGTGAAATGTGGGAGCTGCTGCTCTCAGATTTGTGAAATCATCTGTGCAAAATTTATGCTGGCCTAAGAGTTCTTTGGATGTCAGGCTTCTGTAGACAGCCAGTCGGTCAGTGGATGGGAACTGGAATGTATTGTGCTAATTGACCAGGAAAATGCACACCTACAAACAGTTGGATACATGTCTGAAAGTGCTATTGCATCTCATACCAGGGTGTTAAACTTCTGCTTCTGGAAGGCTCCCTGAAACCTACCTAGCTCAAGAACCTGTGTAACAGTGGCATTTGCCACCTGTGGCATCCGAATTGCAGACAATATGCAAGTTAAGAGGTTCGTCAACTAAAACAAGAGTAAAGGTATCTTGTCTGTATGCATAACAATGTAACGCTGCTAAGGAAATTGCCTGGAGATCAACTAACTGATGACTACCTCCTCCTCCTTTGTGAAGCAATTACTCATGGTATTTCCAGACAAAGTAGTCTCCCACAGGCAAATCATTCAGCAAAACTCTAAATAAAAGGTAGCAACAGGGCTTTGCAGTAAACATTCTTACACTGTACGACAAGACCAAGAGCCAATCTGCCCTAAGGTACCTAAACACTGACTTTGCAGGCCATGACTAAACCCAAGAAATGGTTGCCTCCTAGCCAGGCACTAGGTGATACAGGCATTATGTGTCTTAACACTACAACAACATTGCGTGGAGCAGAGATGCACCATTCGCCATAAGGAAAACAAACCACTTGCATTCTCTGTTATCCTGAATTTTCACAATGTGCCTCAGCTCCCTCCATGGAGGCAGGGACTGAAGAGGAAAAAGCGCCTGTCCTCAGGAAAGCAGGTAACAGGATTCTCACCAAGGAAGTTCAATTACTGCTGCGTTCAACAGTAAATATGAAATGAGGGGATCCATCGAACCCATTGCACATACAAAGGCATAGTTCACTCTGCTGAGAGATCTTCTACACTATTGTTATTCATATTCTGTATTCAGATCTTCCTTATGAAGCCCGGGATTTGTTGTTGGGTTTTTTTTTGTTTTGTTTTGTTTTTTTTTTTTTGTTTTGTTTTTCTTCCATTTTGCCTGGACTGGGTCTACTTCAGAAAGAAAAGAAATGAAATAGCAGATTGCAGTCAGTCTCATCCCAGGAAAACCAAAGGGTGGTTAAATGTTTAGCAATGATAAGGGGAATTACAGTTGCATTTGACGTAACAGCAGCTAATGTAATAGCAATTTGGTACACTGCTTATTTTGCAACCCTCAAAAATCATTAAAATTTTGGTCCAATTAATTGAACTAATTACGTAATTATATACTGAAGTGAGATTAAGAAATACCAGGCAAATTGCTATGCACATTTGCATACACCATGTTTGCATTTACCCACTTGCCCATGAAAGATCTGAAGCCAGTTTTGACTGCAGAGTCTGCAGGTAAAACATAATTTCCCCCTTTTTAAAAAACTTCAAGTACAATGAAGACAAAGAAAAAATACTTAGGGAAGAAGTTTGGACAAGGAGAACACTTCAATGTTTCCTGAGTTAATAAGGGAACACATCAAAGAATTCAAGTTTGTCTAAGTGCACGAGGAGACAAGTTTCTGCACAGAGCACAGGTTTGCTTCATCAATTTTCACAAAAGTATAGTAAGGTTTTGCAACAAATATCAACTTCCCAGACAAATCATCATACCATATAAACCAGAAAATACCGTCATTATTCGGAAAAGACTTATTTCTTAGTTTTCCTGTAAAATTGACGGGAAAATTGAAAATGTGTGCATTATGTGCAGAAAGGCCATTTAGAAAGCAGACTTGCAGCTGCTGCAAGTTTAATTTTGACTTAGACTGAAGAGTGTGATGGGTTTTGTTGTTTGTTTTGGCATTTTTCACGTGGCTCCCCCCAAGCAAGCTGTTGTCTTAATGGTCCAGGCAAATAAGTAACTCCTTACTCCTAGAAATACTGTCTCACTTGATTTTGTTTACACCCGCCTGGACGCGTTCCTGTGCAACCTGCTCTAAGGTGACCCTGCTCTGGCAGGGGGGTTGGACTAGATGATCTCCAGAGGTCCCTTCCAACCCTATGATTCTAAGTGGTGCTGTTTTTTTTTGTGGAACAGGGGCATATAAGATTAAAAACATATGTCGTTTGCCTTATACATTCTAAAATGAAAATTTCTATATCTCAACATTTTTTTTTCCTTCTATAACCAATCGGATCACCTTTGCTAAATTTTCCAGTTGCTGATTTCAGGCAAGGATTGTAGTTTTAATATAAACAAGTTTAAACAAGCTAGTATATAAGTATTAGTGTTGACTAGCTTTAGCACAGAATTTTAAAAAACAGCTGACTATCAAGTAGTAGCTTTACATGATGTTTACTCTTCATACAACCAATAATTGTTTAACTAAGTAAACAAACTCACATTTTACGGTTCCTTTTGAATGGACTTTGACTTGACCGTGCCACCATTTGAATCACAGTCAATTCGAGATCTACGCACTAGTACATGGTAGACTCACACAAGGATAACGTATTACCACACGATAGGCTCCTCACAAGAAGAGTCATTGCACTGCCATAAGTCATGATATCGCAGAAAACCCACTGTAAAGGTGCACAAAGCTACCACACCCTTGAGACGCAGGACACAGGAGCAGCTTTTGTTCTGCAGCTCATTCAGGGAATTGGAAGCAATGGCAATTACGCAGGCTTTACAGTGGGTTTAAGAGGGGTGGAATGGTGCCTGAAAGGTCCTCAGGAAACTTGACAGACTAATTATTACACTGAAAATACTTCCAATGTAATATATAAATCTTGAGAGTTACCCAACAGCAGACAGCAGTTCCTCAAGGGAGCGCTCGGCCTGTTTCCTGAGTGACTTGCTGCTACGTAGCTCTAGTGAAGACGCGTAAATAGCTATCTTTGGGTAAAAAATAGCATTAGCAATCACTTCCAAGGAGAACCTGAGTTGTAACAGCTACAGCACCAAATCTGGGCTGCGGTTAGATCAGAGCACCACCCTGGTCATCCCTCTGTAGGATACCAATGCTGGATGCCTCCAGCTCCAGGTCAGTCACTGCCCAGGGGTCTTGCTCCTCTGGCAGCCTTACAAAAAAATCAATCTTTCATATAGTTTTTATTGGAAGATGCAAAGTGTCTCATATATTTGTTTCTCATGTTCCAATTTAAATATTAACGGAAAGGAAAAGCAAGACAAAGAAGAACTTATTTTGACAGAGATATTGTAGCAAGAAGCACGGCTGTGACATTTATTTTCCCCCATCTTTGACCAATCCAGCTGCCTTACATGACATCAGTCCAAGCTGCTTGATTGCAAAACTGTTGATGATTCAGGTTTTGAGGAACATGCAAATACTTAAACACAGGCTGCTTACCATCAAGGCTATGGATGATTTCAATATGGGCAGGAGGAAACACGGGGAGGAGCAGTTCAGCTCGCGGGAACTAGGGGAACCTGAACTCATGTCTGGGAGCAAAGCTGAAGTGAGTCAGGATAAGTGTGGGGGGGAAAAGGAGAGAGATGAGGAGGAGAAGAATAGTGAAGAAGCAAAGATGAGCATAAAAGGAAGAGAGAGCTAAGGGAAGGAGGAAATTAAGAACTGTATCTGCATAGGGTCTCCTCACTGCCTGGGGAAGAACAGCGGTGAGAAGCATAGCACAGCCCTAACCTCTGGTTTCTCCACACCAGTGGCCAACCAGCCTAGCTGCCAGGCTTGGACAAAACTGTGTTCAGCTCCGTGCTGTGTTTCCCCTCCCTGTCCTTGACAGAAAAACAGGCCCACATGAGCACCATCTGCTGGGTTGTGCCCAGGAGGATGAACGAGGAGCTCGTGGTCAAAGGAAAGGCCTGAACACTAGTGAGAGCCTATAGGCATGCCAGGATGGGAATAGTTATCACAGCCCTTAAGGACTTCATGGGATGGAGACAATTTAAACAGATGTCCTTGCTTTTAACACGCATCGGGCCTCATCGCCCCTGGCCTCATCGCCCCTGCTAAGTATCCAGCAGAGACTATATAAACATCACAGTTCTAGTCACAAAAGCCAACCAAAATTAAAGTATGTATAAGAAAGAATTCATCCAACTCCTAAACACTGCACAGATACTTCAGTGAGTCCTTCCTAAAATGAGAAGAGACTGCGGATCAGTCTGATGACTTACACTCACCCTCTGTCAAGGTTTTCTTCATGGAGTGTAAAGTTTGCGCAGATTTCTTTCCAGCACGCAGTGCTAAAAACAGTGAGTAACCAAGATAATAGGAAAAACAAGAATTTGCCCATGAAATTTCAGTTTAAAGACGACTACAGGTTTAGATATCTAAACAGCACACTTTAAAAAAAAAAAAAACAAAACAAAACTGTTCCTCTTTTCAGTGAGTTTTCAATCTAAATCTGAAAACCAACACAAGTGTTCATAGTGCCTTCTACTTCGGAGAAGTAGACAAAGCAAGCAGAAACTAAAAGGGAAAGGTCATATATTTTATGCATGCCTGGGAAATGACGCTGTTTGCATGATGACGGCAACAGATTTTTCTAGTTTTCTTCTTAAAATGTATTTGCTCAAGTGGGAGTCAAAAAACTTTGCAAGACAACATTGTTTTGAAAAACATGGAAAGGACATCCATATGGATACACAAGGGCATAAACTGACGCAAGCATGAAGCAGCCCCCTAACCGATCCAAGGTTAAAGAAAAACTTAGCCAAGTGACACGCGCATCCTTCCAGTCTGCACTACTTTGTCTTAACTGTTCAGTCACAATTGCTCTCCAAGGCATGTTCTTTCATGATTTGCCCTCACAACCCTCCTTCTACCCAAGTGAAATCCCTCTCACACTCCAGCTTCACGTGCCACCTCTTTCACTTGTTCATCTAATGTAGGAGCCTGGCAGGAACCGACCGAGTTGCTTCGTTCATCTAGAGTCACATGAACCATGCCTGTCACCAAAAACATGTAAAAATTAGCAGTTTTAATACAATGCTTATACACATGGTACATTTGGACATCCCCAGAGGTTCCTTCAATGTGAGCTGTCAATGAGCAGAGCTCAGCCCATATCCATGAGTTCAAGGGTAACTGCTTAAATTCATGTATAGACAGATGGTTTTCTGCTGTGGTTTGGAGCCCCTGAGTAGGTGGCCTGGCTGTGGTTTTTGCTGCCCTTCAAAAAAAAGTGGGCTACAGGCAAGGTGTCCGGAGCCACATCAAGGTCATTTGTGAAACCCTGACCTTGCCTCCGGCAATCGACCCGTGCCCATCCGACGTGAAGGCTCTTCACATCCTTCCTTAGGTTGAACTGCGTGACGCAAATCCACCACCCCACTTTTCCCCTTGGAAAAGGTAGTTTTCACAGGGAGTATGTTCCTGCCCACAACAGCCAAACATATATATACAATCAATCTCCTGGTTTTGCTATGAATTTATCAATATAGGAAATTGTTCTTTTAAGTTACAGGAGCAAAAAGATACTTCACTGCAGGTTACTAAAAACTTAGGTCTTGTAACATGAATTTTGGATAATAATGATTCAAAGGCAAACTTTTTTTTTTATTTTCTAAACTTTTCCAAACTGAAAATGCAATTTTGTAAGCCATTATACCTTCTCCTCCAATACAGAGGACATGACGTACTGTAAATATTTTCTGCCCCTTCACTGTTCTTTGCCATTTTCTTCAGCTGTAAAGCAGCCTGGATTTCTGCCATACTTTCCGGTGTGCAAGAATAGCATCTCCTGCACCCAAGAAGAAATGACAGATTTTTACAATGATCTGGACAGCACAAGTGTGCTTTCAATCAGACTTCTCAGAATTGCACTCATTTACAGCTTATTAACTCAATACTTGACAAAAGTCAGTGTATAGTCATATACATACACTCTATCAGCAAGAAAAAAAGTAATCTATGTTTATATTCAAATCACAATTTTTTTTCCTGTTCTTTATAAGAAAAAAAAATCAAAGGGCATTTTGAAAGCTCAAGAAAGGAAGGAACATCTCCCATTTACCATCTGTTACGTTTTAAATAGTCCATTGTTTAGCAATGACAGCAATAGATATGCTGCATTTTAGCAAAAAAAAACAACCCAAGCCTCATTATAAATCAAAGCATAATTTCTTTTGGACATTTAAGGCTTGTGGGACAATGAACAATAAAGTCTGTTCTAATTTATTAATGGTATACTTGCATTATGAATCATGCAAGTATATGAATATTTCTATTGCCCACAAACCAGAGTTGTATTTGTGCGTGTTTAAATGTAAACTCAGTTTCTTTTCCAAGAAAGAATAACCAGATCTTAATCAAAATAGCTCATCACTGAGGAGGAGGCACTACATAGGCATTACTCCTGTTTTCAAGGAATGAATAGCAATACCCTGCAATTCTTTGGACCGCTAGGGGAAAAAAAAAAAAAAAGTTAATCCAGAAGTGGCCAGATTCCTGAGAAACAGAACATGAGAGATTACTACCGCTCTGCCAAACAGCTGCCTTTCACACCTTAATCCATGTTCCTCAACCATCAGAAAGATGCCTTCCTCTTTTTGCTGTAACCAAGGGTTTCTTAAAAAAAATTAATATATCTATACAAACAAATCCTCTTTCATTTTCCTTGTAGTGACCAACAAAGTGAAACCTCAGTCATAGCTGGGGCTTTTAGACTTGCCTCCCACATGTAAATACGGCAGAAAATGGTCTCCTCAGTTTCTAGATGAAGCAATTGTAGTTTCCCAACCTGAGCAGCGATCATCATCATCATCACCATGCTTTGACAGTTATTGCTACAGAGGCCGGTTAGTCACGTTCCCCTAGCCAGAACTCCATCAGCCCTGTGGGACTCCAATGGGGGCCTCCGAAGACGTCCGGTTAACTCCTTCAGGGGCAGCGGTTATTGCTCCTGAGCTGGCTTTACTTTTGCTGTTACCTGTCGTCAGGCGTTGGGGTACAGCCTCGCGTGCTTGGCGGGGATCTGAACACGGCTGCAGGCTGAGCACACCGGTCCGGCCAGCAGTCGCACACCCTCTCATCCCCTCTGCTCGCGCTTGCTCGAAAGATGCGCTGGTTTCCTGCCTAAGCAAACGTTATTTCAAAGCTCTGTGGCTTCAGAGGCAGTGACGCTCAGGGCACTCTGCACTGTTAATCCACAGCGCAGAACCAAGGCTCTTCTCATTTTCACAACCAGAGCGCTTTTTGGTTTAACATTCAGGGATGCGTCTTTTCCTCACTGGGTTCTCAATGAAGCAATATGTGGAGTTGCCAAGACCTTGCTTCTCTCTGGATAACAAACATATGGAGTCTTCTGTACAACAAGTCTATTATTGTTTCAATAACAACTAGCAGTGCATGCGTTCTCCCTGGGGTACAGCAGTTAATGCTCTTTGAGCTCCTTTGCTTCTGCTAGTCATCAGCATCAAAATTTATACTGGCCTCCCTGTGTGTTAAATGTAGGGGGAAAAAAAAAAAAGGAGTATCATTAGTACTGTGTTCAGATGCAGGAAAAAAAAATACACAGAGGAGTCCTGGATGTCTTCTGCAGCTGCCAAATTCATTTTGCAGATACAGATTTGACATCTAAAGTCTCGTACCTAATGCGATTCACATACTGCATGCTAAACCACAGAGACATGTGGCAGTGTTCATCAACTACAGTATCATTGAAGAAATTATCTTCATAAACAGGTCACAAATGCATCAAATTTCATTATTTTTCTCTTTTCATTAAGAACTAAAAAACATTACAGAATAGTAGTGGTATTCCAGGAGTCCCATAAAGACAGTTTTCCTGGGTCTCAAAGCACCTTGCATGTTTCCAGTAGCCAACATTCTCACTTTTCCACTACTGCCTTTTTACATCACAAGGCAGACTTAAGATGGGAATGCATCTTATGTACGTGAAGTGTAATCCACATGAAAATCGGGTACAAAGCATTTGGCTGTGATCAGCACTTGCGACCATGTACTTGGAGTTTATGAAATAGCATCCTTTGAAACACAGCTATTTAAAGTCCCTCCAGTGAACAGCACCGTATGCCCACAAGCGGATTCTCACCACCCTAAACACAACAGTTTTTCCCAGCATAAGCATTGCTCTGAGGTTCCAGCCCCACTCGATATCATGCCAGCAGCTGCTCCAAAATGTAGCAAAACAACAGCACAAGTTTTCACACACGTTATGCTACTAAATTAATGACTGAAAAATAAGTTGGATTTCATACCTCAAACTCTCTTACAGATAGCCATGACACCCGCTTAGTTTGTCTTCCCCTATACTTAAAGTCTGGAGGCATCTTTCCCATGACAGACTGAATTGTTATTTGAATGCAAGCCGAGTCAAGTAAATTTGAGTACCTTCTTAGCATTCGTGGTTCAGTGTGAAAGTTGTATTTAACTCTTGGTGATGACTGTCAACGGAAATGTCACAATACAAGTTCTGAATTTACAACAAGTGTAAGTGAAAAAGCACCTGTGTCGCCTTTACCCAATCTCTTATTTCATACCTCAGCTGGATGCCGCACTACAAAAATCCTCGGTAGTACTTTGCCTTACCTTGGCTGTCCCTCCTGTGGAGGAGAAAGCAGAAAAGAAAAGGGGAAAAAAAAAAGCTTCTATTGAAAAGTTTCCCTGCATAAAAAATTCAGGATATGTAGGAGTACATTCAGCCTTTAGAGCACAAGGCTAGAAAATAAGAAATGGAATATGTGGTTTCTACGCTATAGTTGCCTTACTGTAGTGCGATCTGGTTATATCCTTAACCTTAATTACTAATTTTTTTTTCAGTCCATGTATTTCCCTACAGAAATACCGTGAAACTGTTAAGTGCCATAACAATGCATACCCTCTGAGTGGTAATAGCACAACTATTACAGACTCCTACTGTTAAGGGCTGTGATTTAACTTTTTGGTTGTTTGTTCTTTTTTTTTTTTTTTCCTCCTCCAAGCTATCCCGTTCCACAAGATCCCCATTCTGGAAGTAGATGGAGTTATCATTCACCAGAGCCTGGCAATAGGAAGATACCTTGCCAGAGAATCAGGTAATACATATTTGACTATTTTCTTGCTGTGTTCTACAACCACCTTTAATGCTCAGGAAAAATACATCCAACCGCAGCAAAACCAGAAGCAAACCAACAGCTTGGAGAGCCCAACCAAGCAGAAGTCAACACCAGCGTGGCAATTCTGGTACTAGGGCTTTTCCCAGGCACAAACAGCTCAGTTATCAGCATCTCCTTGCATCTGTAGTTTGTCTGCCAGTGCCAAGTGCCAACCATGGAACCGCAGCATACTGTGTAGGATGCTATTAGAGGTGCCACTTAAAGAGCAACAATTTAAAAAGCACCGAGGAGTGCTGTGCGGTGGCATGCCCATGTTCAGCAGCTCTTCCTTACCAAAATTTGATGCCAATTTTGCTTTCTGGGTTAGGGCTACTGTGTCAATCCTGAAGAGATCTCAGGCTACATCCCTTAAGGTTCCAAAATCAGGAAGAAGAAACAGAGCAAGGCCCATCCGCTAGGAAGCTGTATGGCAGGATTTAACATCACTCAAGTGTCATGTAGAAAATAAAAAAACAGACCAAGGTTAAAAGTAACAACTGTAGTGTGAAATGCTACGATGTTCAGAGCTGAAGTCAAGTGGCTGAGCTTTGTATCTACACTCTAAGTGTGTACACCTAAAGGAAAACTCAGAAATAATCCCCCCTTACATCTGATTGCCTTTCCCCTCTGCATACAATACCTGGGGTTTGGGCTGTCTTCTCCAGCCAATAACCTTTCTATTCACCTGTCACCGCATGACAGAAAGCGTGTACCTGTGGCCTCC
Organism: Dromas ardeola; assembly: GCA_013398915.1. Classification (NCBI taxonomy): domain Eukaryota; kingdom Metazoa; phylum Chordata; class Aves; order Charadriiformes; family Dromadidae; genus Dromas; species Dromas ardeola. The sequence continues at coordinate 384,599 of VYZM01023224.1, forward strand.
CTAAGGCTTTCAGGGCAGTTTTCCCGGGAGCTAAACTTCGAGCTGCCAGGTTAACCAGAGAGACGACCAGGAGGAGGCGGCTCTGGAAGCATTAGGGATTATCACAGTCAGCAGGCAGCGCTCTGAAGCAGATTTAGACAATTCTGAGCTGGCAGAGAGATTAGATCAGATGGTGACATCACTTGTATCTTTAAATATTTACATGCTGTGGAAGTACTCAACCGGGTAGATAAAGTGATATAAGACTTAGTAATGCAAGTAATCAAAGAGAGTAGTCAGGGTTTGCTTTAGGTCAGCAAGCTGTCATTCAAAGCCCTCTGCAAAACCCGTCTGGTCGTGTTTGTGGTGTGCTGAACATCAGCAAATTAAAGAGGGGGGCTGGGAAGCGAATACTATCTCACTTTTTTTTTTTTTTTTTTTTTTAACACTCTGAGCAAAGAGATGTAACTGCCTTTCAAAATATCTCACATTTGCCAACTGAGGAAACAGGCAGAAGTGCAGAGCATTATTCTTCAAGGCACTAGCACTTGAAACATATTTTCAAGCACGTCCGCAATATTACGTTCCCGGCCATTTCCTCCATCTTTGATATAATCTACTACTTGCAAGAAAAGAGAATGACAAGCATCCACCTGGTAATGAGAAACGATGAGAAAGCCTGCCTTCCACCCACGCTGTCTCCCTCCCAGTCTCCTGTCGGGAGGCTGGGCTGGAGCTGTGCTCCTTTTACGGCCTGAAGTTCTGACTTAGGCATTCCCTCAACAACTTGTCCATCGGCTCGCAACAGCCACAAAGGCTAGGGTTCTGGAGCAAACTCAGACCACGCTGCTCTCCTTTTGGTGTTAAGTCCCACCCTCAGCTACAGCAAGGGAAAAAAGCTTGCATGGAACGGGAAAAAAAATAATTTTCAAATTCATAGTGAAAACTTGCTACTTCTGCTGTTAAGTCCGCATATGTTTCACTAAGCCTTCAAAATTAAGGAATGTCGTTTTTAGGTGACTGTCACTAACAACTCTTTACCGAAGGCTCACAGAACTTGATGCCCAAAAGGAGAGGCACATCCCTTGCCTAAAAAAGCATAAAGTTTCAGTAAGGGAGATGACTTGGCAGAGGACAGGCAATATGGCTTATAGGAGCCACAGAGCTTCCAGGTGAGGCTTAAAGAACTGAGAGAAGAAAAAAAGAGTGACCTGAACCTGCACAGAGGTGAAAGCATGAATGCAGGTCTGTGGAATAAGAGTGAGGGAAAGAAATAGTAGCATTGAGAAGACTGCAGACAAGCCAGAGGACAACAGGTGAGGAAAGCAGATTCATAAACTAGACAAAGTTTGACTAAGGTGCCTGATTACCACAAAGTAATCAAAAGCAAGCAGGATGTCACAAGAAGGTTCAAAATGGGGCTGAACAGGTAGGATAGAGGGAAAGAGAAGCAGACTCACAGAAGCACTTTTGGAGATTGTGTTGAGAGATGGAAAGACCATGAGATGGACAAGAACATTGAAAGCTAAGATAGCTAGGGAAAGACTAATAGAAAAGAATTAGTGCTGACCCTCACTGAATGTCCTGGGATGGTGGATATTGGAGAGAAGGATAAAGAAGCAGTAGTTAGGCCATGGGCTCAGGTGATGGAGAGAACTCAGTACCTCAGATGGCTATATGAGGCTGGATGGGGGAAAAAAACAAAGGTAGATGAGATTGCATCTGGATGCAAGGAGTCAAAGGCATGTTGATAGCATCAAAAATGCATGTATGTTTACAGAAATGTTCACAAAGAACAGAGTTTACCTTTGGGGCATCAAAAATTCTTTCCAGTGCTGTCTCTAACCTCCCTTCATACGCTTGCTTCCCACAGGTCTGGCAGGTCAGACACCTGTGGAACAGGCGCTAGCTGATGCCATTGTGGACACCATAGATGATTTCATGACACTGTTCCCTTGGGCAGAGAAAAACCAGGACGTGAGAGTAAGACAATCGCTAATTTAAACAAAAATAGCACATAAGCCATGATTCTGTACCTGAGCATCTCCTCTGGAGAAACTGCCTTGTGCCAGCCCCTGGGTTCATCACCTCTCTCCCCCAAAGCTGAGCTGGAGGAGCTCCGTGCTGCTTCTTCCAGGCTAATCCAGCCAAGGCCACCTGCTCCCTCCCACCTCCTCCTTCACCAGATTTTTTTCACCCTTGATGGAAGCAATGATGAGGCCATCATGAGCCACACCTCACTAGTTCACCTTGAATCAAGGATGGCGTATGTGCACACATCAAACTGCTCTTCAAGGGGGAAAGACAGGGGGACACTCCCATGCCAGTGGGCACTGTGCAATACCTGTATCTTGTTGCGAACAGAATAAGGGCAAATCTTTCTCTTTTTGCTTCCTGAACAGGATTAACAGCCCCACCCCATCTTTCTTTTGCCCTTCTGCATCTTGATTTCTACTTGGCTTTTTAGAAGTATCAACCTTCAATAACATCAGCTGCCAGGGACAAACGCTTTTCAATTACTGGCGCCGTGTATGACAGCAGGCACTGCTGAAGAACAGAGGTAGCACGTCCCTCACTGTCACTGCGGCCATCGGCCGTGCTCTCCAGACCCCTGCGGCCCCACCTCGGTCCTCTGCGGTGCTTCTGCAAATACTGACACCAAGCTAACATGCTGCTACAGCTACTTTAACACACAGTCATGGGCAAGTCCTACAGCATTTGGGGTTTGGGTTGTTTTTTTTGGCATCAGTCCAGTCCCTCTCACCAGAGCCCCAAATACAAGCGTGCAGATCAGCTGCTGGGGGAAGAGGGCGATGGATGAGTTAACTTCAGCGTTACCATGGCTCCACAAAGCTCTGGCCCGAGCAGATGACCTGACCCTTGTTAGGAAAGTGATGGTATAACAACAGGTGTCACCGTTAACTACCAGTGCAGCCACCTTCCATTGATTCAAAGGTAACATTTCAGACAGACTAGGATATCTCATTACAGAAACCACAAAGTAAAAAATGTTGACCAAGACCAGTAATAAATAATGAAACGATATGAAAGTGCTCTGAAATCTTGCAAGGGAAAATCTGAAAGTGTATTTGGAGGTTTTAGTATTAAAAAACGTGAATTACTTAATCTCTTAGTGATTTCCTGAAGTTTCCTCATTTGGGGAGGGGAGGTTGACTCATGATTTTTAATCATTTAGGAACAACCACACTATTGCTGATGTGCTCATGCAGAAGCAGCACTGCTGCCGTAGTACGGCTGCTCCTTTACAGGGAAACTCCCATGATAACGCCTGCGTGTGTCCCAGCTCGTACTCAAGCACTTCTCCAAAATAAGGACCCAGATTGTGTCGCCAGTGATTAATTCCAAAGGGAAAAGAGTTCACAGGCAGCCCTTATATGCCTGTACGCACGTATGCATGCAAGGGAGTGTTTTGGGGCCAAGGAAGATCGAGAAACTCACTTTCTGGGAGTCTCGAACATTTTTTTCATTATTAGCTGTTCTCCCTCTCTCTTCCTGGGTCCACTGCCACCACCTTGTGGTAGAAGTGTCGCCTCACGGTTTCACGAGGCCAGATTTAACTCATTTACACACAGTAAGGCAGAAAAGTCAGAAAACTTCCCCAGGCCTGACAAGTGATTAGAGAAACACACATCCTTCAGAGAAAGATGAAAGGATATAGCCAGCAGCAAACAGAAAGCCAAGCTTGCAGAGGTGGAAGTTCCCTCTGTGCCAGGCTCTCCCTTCATCCTACATACCCGGTGCCCCACAAAAAATTGAAAAAAAAAAAAAAGCTGGTGTTACAACAGTTTCGTCATGCATTGCTCTGGAACTCCAGGGTTGAGACAAGCAGGTTGTGCTACTCCAGAAGGTGTATCCTGGTCACTGTCCCCATAGGCTTCACGGCTTGACTGCAGTCATGATCACACAAGAGTTTGGTTTGTTTTTTTTTGTGAGGAGGAGAACTTACTTAAAAAAAGTAAATACTACAGCACAGGCTACACATATGAAATTTCTGGACTGCAAACTTCTGGCTGTTGCTTGCTGTCACAACATTTGGTTACTAAGAGAGACAGCAGAAAGCGATGTCAAATGTTCAAACGCATCTGCAGAAATACCGATTTTATTTCAGCCTGCATTTTTTTGGGACCATGTAGGCTGCTGCCTCTTCTAAGTTTTTTTTTTTTTCATTAACCTGGATTTAAAAGGTGTTGAAATAATTCCATTCCTGTATAGCAGCGCTTATTTAACCACACCTGAGTGCATTCCTCCAAAATTAGGCCAAACATATTGACTGCACAAACTTGTGCCACACAGGTCAGACCAGATGATCACAGCAGTTTGCAATCGCAATTGCTTCCATACAGGTGAGAAGAGAAAACCAGAAACAGTTTCCGTCTCCAAAGGAAACGGCTAACTCTTCAAAAGCAGCCTTAAAACTTCCTGCTATGGGGAACAGCTAGCTGATAACCAGCACCACCACCACACACAACCTCATCCTGCAGCCATTAACACACAAATACTAAGGCCCACATCCTTCAGCACAGACTTCAGCCTTCAACAACATATTTTAAGCACCTCAAATCACATTGCTGCGGAGACAAAAAAAAAGAGAACAACCTGCTAACAGAAAAGAGCAAACCTAAACCCAGCAAAAGTTCAAAACCCAAGTTCCACATCTCACACGAGAAGGGCTGGCAAGGAAAAATAACTGGCTCACATCTGACTGACAGCAAGACAGACAGAGCTTAAGGGATTCTGGAAATTTGAAAGAATATACACTAGAAAACGTAACATCCTGAAGTGTCCCCCCCAACAACGGCCATGAGACACTGGGAATATATTTTATAAATGGATTTTTCACAAATCTACAGCAGGGCTCCTGTCTTGCCGCGGCTGGGTGACCATTAGCACAAACAAAGGAGCAGCATCGCCCCACGCATGATGTCTCAGCATCCCGGGGCTCTCAGGTGTTCATTAAGGGAGCAACTGGCTTAATGTAAGGCTCACTGAGCCATGAATGTCCCTGTTTTGGGCATCTAACCCACTTCATGGGTAATTACCTCAGCTTTCCAAAATTCTATAGTGCCCTTTTGCATGTACCCAAATGACAGTTACCTCTGCATTTCTTTACGTAGCTTAAATAATTGCTGTTTGCTGTATGAATCCTGACTTGGATGTTAACTTCTGAACTGACTTCTTCTGAAGAGAACAGAGTACCCTAAAGTTTATTTCACTAATAACCTAATAACACTAATAACCCTAAAGATTATTTCACTATCACCTTTTTCAGATTTCAGCTTGCTTTCTCACAAGTAAGAAACCCTTAAAAATTCAATTTTGCTGACTGCTGCGCTTACGCATTGGCGTGCATCTTTGTGTTTTGTTCTTCCCCCAGAAACAAGCATTTGATGACATCCTCACCAACAAAGCACCCGAGTTACTGAAAGATTTGGATACTTTCTTGGGGGATAATAAGTGGCTGGTAGGGAAGTCTGTAAGTATCATTTTTTTTCTTCCATTCCAATCAGGTTGCCAGTAAAATAAAATCATTGACTATTGCTGAATTTCTGGATTTCATGCCAGTCCATGAAACAACTCTCCCCACTCTTTTAATTCTTTGTTCTTACCAATACACAGTTGGTTGCTCAATTGTAAAGTGAAAACTGTTTTCCATACCATTAGAAAAATGAGGCAAACCAGGACTAGGATCTGCATTTGCTAAACCAGTTTAGAAGTATGTTGACACAAAACATTATAAATGCCTTTGTACTAGTCAAAAGAGAGTGTTGTTTAGAACTCAGCTTATGATCACTGCTCAATTCATAAGACAATATGGAAAAAACTCTAAGAAAGCGTAATCCCCTTTTTCAGCCAAACTGATTGGAAACTAATTAAAACAGTTTTCTGCAGCACAGTTTCAGCAGGAAAGATTTAATATTATAATGCAAGTAGTATTTGTAGCAAGGGCTTTATCTAACCAATTTTTACTCAAGTCAAGCCTTGCATTGCAATCTAATTACTACTTTTGCAATTATAGGCTTTAAAAAACCGCAATGCAAAACGGATCAACTTATGGTACATTTCTGTAGTTTGCTGGAAATATCAGTAGTCCCAGCGTCTGAGATTACCAACTAAAATTTACTGCTTCCTCTCCCATTTCCACCAGGTAACATGGGCTGATTTCTACTGGGATGTGTGCAGTACGACACTTCTGTCCTGTAAACCTGACCTGGCAGACAACTACCCCAGGCTTTTGGCTCTCAGAGACAGAGTGGAAGCACTTCCAGCTATTGCAGCCTGGATCCAGAAGAGACCGAAGACAATAATGTAGGTCAGCTGCTCAGACTGGGGAAAAAAAAAAGCAAGCATGTTTAGTTTTCAACATGACAAGTGTCCTAAGTTATTACTTTGACAATCGTTTAAATTAATTTCAGACAGGTATGCTATACCAAATCAAAATCTACCACTTGTATCCATGTATAGGAGAGACTTTAAAAAGCTGATTAGTAGAGTAGAGCCTGAGGGAGAGATGTGGTTTCAAATACATTCCCCCCTGCTACTAATAAAGTGCTTGATCAACCCAATTAATGTTCTGTGGGGGTCTCAAAGGGAGACAAATAAACCTTCCTGGAGAGATGCAATCTCAGCAATACTTCATTTATTGTAGACTTTCAATCTGGGGGAAAGCAGGCTAATTAACAGAAAGCATAAACATGTGGGAAGACTAAGGACACAAAGCCAAAGAGGAAGAACAGAAAAAAAAAAAGACAGACCCATTTAGTCCACAAACTTCAAGCGCCTTAAGCACCTTCTCCTGAAGCAGCCCACACCAGCACCAGTTCTCCACAAGCACACCAGCTGCAAAAACATTCAGCAGCTCATTATCTTACTTCCAGTAAGTAGGAGACACAAACTGGGGGGTGGTGGTGGCAGGGGTGGAAACCAGGTTTAGAACAAATGAGCAAACAAACGGTTTGTTATTCTGGCACTGGGGAAAGCAGGTAGGTGAACATCCCATCAACTTGGGACAGCTGTAGATGCAGTTTACACAAACTCAAGGGGAGACAAGTGCTTGCAAGAGGACTCCACTGTCTGGTGTAAGCAGATAAACCACAACCAACTTGAGTAATCCCCTGGGCTGAATTTGACCACTGTTAGGAAAGTATTTCCCTTGCCACTTGCTTTTCCCTCCCACCGTAAATCTTATTTCATTGAATCATACGAGTGACACCAACCAGCCACTAACAGTTAAGAGACAAACCAGAAGTGAAAGCAAGGCCCAATCTTTTGCTTATTCCAATATGGTATCTCCACCTGCTTTGCAATTCTTCGCATGCTTTTTTCTAGCATGCAATTTCTGCTTTGCAATTCTTTGCACGCTTTTTTCTAGCTCTACAGATTTTTTTCCTTCTTCAGCTTCCACTCTCCTGTCTTCTTCAGCAACAAGCTACAGACAGGCGTTTTTTTTTTTTTTTTTTTTTTGCCCT
>VYZM01023224.1:392076-424025 GCA_013398915.1 Dromas ardeola
TTTTCCAACCAGAGACACAGAATCACAGAACAGCTGAGGTTCAAGGGATCTCTGAAGGTCATCTGGTCCAAACCTGCTGCTCAAGCAGGGCCACCTAAAGCCAGCTGCCCAGGACCGTGTCCAGACAGCTTTTGAATTATCTCCAAGGATGGTGACTCTACAATCTCTTAAGACCCTCAAAGTGCATAGAAACAGTTACAATAAACAAAAACCAGCCAGAAACACATAGGAGCTTCAGAGCACTTAAGACAGACGCTGACCCCAGGGGTGGAGGGGTGTGATTGTTTAAGGAGTAGCCAACTGCTCAGCCAAACTACATTAACTGATTACATAGCGAAACACCACTCAAACCACCCTATAAGGGCAAGCATTTTATTTCATTTCACATCTGAAGCAAACAGGTGAGAATATGCAAATACAATGATGAGAGTTGAGTTAGGATCATGTTCAGTTGAAACAGACAAGCTATTCAACTGCAGCATTTAAACACTTGTGGTCGTCTGTTAAATCCCACTATTTAGTCCAACAAAAGAGGGGGGATTAAAAAAAAACGCGGAAGACGAACTGATTCTTACCCTTCTCCCCTTACACCAGGGCAGCAGAGCTGACATCTCCACACATTCACCCTATTTCAGCTGTGCATTTTGGAACATACATCACAGCCACAGAAGGCTTCTAGTAATAGCTAAGTGAAGTTTAGTTCAAACCATTAAAATATTTTAAAAGCTTCCATTTTCCATCCATTTGGTACTTGCAGAAAGCATGCATAGTTGGGAAAAATGTCCACAGCCATACCACACCAAAAAAACCCAGATACCCACCTCAAAGATCACCTGACTAATCACCAGCAGCATCCAAAGACAGGCTGAAATACTGAGCAACCATGGACTCCAGCTCCTCTTCCCTACTATTCATATAAAACCGTTAAAGTTCCTTCAACAGTTGCAACAAGCATCTTCCAACTGTTATAAACATGTATAAAAAAGTGATAACTAACTAGCAACCCCATTTTGCAAGCCAGAGTGAATTCTAGAAGGCAGTCCTCAGAGATTCAGCCTGGTACAGATTTGCTGAGCTCTGCACAGAACATAAAGCTTCAGGTGCTCTAACAAAGGGCAGGGGCAATAAGGACCCCCGCAGACTTTGCCTTCCCCCAGCTTCTAAAAATGCAGCTGTTTGAATCTTAACTACTCTGAGTTTAAAAGACCAAATTTCAGTCTTTTCCTCTGTCCAGGGAAACGGGCATCCTCCTCTCCTACCTCCTCAAATCACGTCCTTACCAGCAGATTATAAACTTCAGGTGGAAGCACTGGAGGAAGAACCTTATCATTGGATAGCACTGAAGCTCTTCATTCCACTGAGATGAATTCATAGTTCACTGAAACTTGAAGAAGAGAGCAAAACATAAGCTGTGTGGTTAGGGCACCTAATTGGTAGGGAGCAGATCTGGTACCTACACCAAGGACTGACATAAAAATTGCAACCTGGGTGAAAAGTTTCACTTGGCAGGAATTCTGTTTTTATAATCGGTATCCTAACACAACTGTGATTAGACTATAATGAAACATCAGTAATTAACTACAGCCGGATAAAGCCAAGCCGTTTCAAATGGAACACTTCAGCTAGTTTGAAAGCTGCCTATTTGATTTATAACATGCACGTTATGATTTATAACATGCAAGTTATCAACGCTGCCACCCCGCCCCCAAGTAACCACAAAATGAAAACACTTTGTTCATCTATGGAATTTTATTGAACAAGTTGATACAAAACCAGTACGGTACATCAAATGAACCAAAACAAGCAGAAACAGACTCGAGCATTGTCAAATAAGGCACATATAAAAAAATCTACACGCGTAATCCAGTGAAACAGACAGTTTATATATATATATATTTGGAGGTAGAAATAATTACAAAAATACTGACAAATCTTAAGCAGTAGCAGATTTGTTAAAACGATTACTATTTAGGTCCCCATTTTGAAAAGTGATCTGTAAAATGATGTTTATTCAGCAAATGATCTTGGCACATTTGGGCCACTTACGTTTTTAAGCATCAAAAGAATGCTATCGGTGTTAAAAATTTTCAATACCATGAGGAATACAATAAAGGAACTACAAAAAGTTATAAATGTTCATAAAACTCATGGTCATCAGTAACATAAAGAGTCCTTGGGGTACATCACCTTTCTTCCTTGAATTCCACAATGTATTTACATTTTAGAGACCTAACGAAGCTTTTAATAGTGTGGCTATATCTGCTGGAATGGTTCCTTCTTCTCCTGAAAGAATAAAAACAAGCGTTAGTACAGCTCAAAATATTTCACATTAGCAGACAGAAGTCTAGATCCCCAAAACTGTACAAAATCCTCTACTTGTAGCAGTCTGTCATTGATTTGTGGCTCAGCCTCAGAAGACACTTACTGTCAAACCGAACAATAATCAGCACAAATAAATCTTTCTGTTTTATTAAACATGAAAAAAGACCAAAGGCTTGTCTGCATCAAGAACCTTGTTTTTTTCAGAATAATATATTGCAGCAGCCTTAAGTCTCTTTAGTGGACATCATTACGTGCAAGAGACTTACCTGAATCTGCCGCAGTCATATCTTGTTCTAACTTCAATTTCTGCTGGCTGATTTTGAGCATGGTTTCTTCAATAGTCCCCTTACTGATTAGCTTTATGACTTTTACTTCTCTGAAAACCACAAAATCGGATAAATCCATTTTTATAGTTTCTTTGGATTAGTACAAATGGGAAGGATGCTATGCCTTTGCCCAGATGGCAGTGGTTTAAAACAAGAAGGAAATGAACAAAAGGGCAATATTAAGAGCTTCTAGTTTTTCTGACTGGACCAACTGAGCTCTGCACTGCCAGAAAAATTATTTTCTCCTGCACTGCCAGCCACTGTGAAGTCTGGACGTTCACAAAAATGTCCGTTAATAGAAACGACTCAACTTTCCTCTCATCCCATACTACAGTTGAAATACCAGTTATTAAACATAGTCTTTTGCTCGTGTTAGCTTATTCTGATAGAGGGCCCTAAAACAGCTCATGGTTTCACTCTTTATGATAGGGTAGCACTTCAGAGCTTAGAAGTCTCTTGAAGAGAACAGACAGCTTTGCCAAACAGATCTGACTTGAAATAGTTCCTAGTACCAGAAATTTGAGAATTATAGAGAATTGAGAGTTACAGAGAACTGGAAAAAGGATGAGCATGTAAATAAGGTTTGTTCTGGGCAGCAACACGTGTTAAGACAATTTCAATTACCTAGCTCCCACAAAACCCAGAAATGGTTTGTGCAAGTGTCTGCTTAAAATGCAATTTTTAATAATACAAATTGTCCTTCTTTTAGCCTCCCTTGAGAGCTTGCCTCCAAGAAAAGCCAAGCATTACAATTAAAAAGACTTACCTTGTCTGACCTACTCTATGGCACCGGTCTTCTGCTTGCTTATCATTGTATGGGTTGCAATCAATGTCATGAAGAATAACAACATTTGCTGAGGTCAGATTAATTCCCAAACCACCAGCTTTGGTTGACAGAAGGAATACAAATATACCCATATCTGTATTGAACTGATCTATTAGATGTATCCTGCAGAACACAAGAAAACACGCATTAGGCCTTAGAGAAAGAAAATGCGACACTGGCTCCCGAATTGAATACAGGAATTAGGACGATGATCTTTTGAGAGGGAGGAGAGTGGCACTGCAAAGCAGCTCTAAACTACAGACTTTCTGCAGAAAGAAAAAGGGTACCAACAGTCCTCAGCAGTGACCAGAGAAACATGCTATCAATCTGTCAAAGAGGCTTGGAAAAAGATTTTGGATTATCATAGAATATAAAGAGCAAGCTGGAGGACAAGGCAAGACTGAAGTACATCAAACAAAATGGGGGTGGGGAGGGGGGTGGGATTAATTTAGCTTCATGACTGCTTCTGTACTAATCGCACACACAAGGGAAGTAATACATTTCAGCTGTAAGTGGGAATAACACAGCAAGAATGACAGGTTTTTGAAAGGAAGGAAAGAGAATCTAAAGAAATTTTTAAAAAATAATCAGGAAACTGGAAACAGCAGAAAACCACCACAGCTCAAATACAAGAAAAGCATTGCAACTTTTTCAGCTGTGAAGGACAGAGTAAATGGTTCTACAGGAACAAAGGGGCTTATCTGCCTATTGTAAGAGAGATATACTATATTTCCAAGGAATATCTACAGGTGAGCTTTTGTTACGGCATGCTGACACGCAAGCAAATCAAATACACCACGAACTGCTGAAAACAAAAGTTTTCCATTTTGATCGCTAAGACTGTAACCCAACCATCTAAAACTCACCTTTCAGCCTCATCCTTACTAAGGTGATCTGAAATCAAACATTAAACTCCTTCTATAGCCAATACCCACTGACCACAGAATTCTATACCTCAGAAAACAAAGGTAAGGGTTTTAAGTCACCTCCCCACCCCATGCACACATTCATTTTTTCCTTCCTCATCTTCAGCAAAAAAGTCACATACCGATCAGAAATCTGTGTTTTTCCATCCAACCTAATATATCTATGTTGCCAATGCTTTAGGAAAACTTCCAAGATATCCAGCATCATAGTAAACTGGCTAAACAATACAACTCTGTCACCCTGGAAATGACAAAGCAAACCAAAAGTTTTAAACCACATCAATCACAGATAAACTATACAAATAGTTTATTGGTGCAAATAAGTGATTTTACTTTGACTGAGTCTATTTTCCAAACTAAAGACTAAACTGAAATTCATCAAGTGAGGACCGATTTTCAGTAAAGATGTCGTATCCAGTATTTCTGCTACATTAACCCACCTTTTGTCAGTGCAATACTTTCCAGTTACTTTGTACTTAGGTGACTCAAGCAATCTAGAAATCACAAGTCAAATGCATAAATGACAGATCTATCCAATCTATAAACATCAACAAAAATATTGTCATTAAAAATTTAAATTTAAGCTATTTTCCGTGTCATGATATCATGCAGAGCAGTAGCACTCTGTTGTCTGAAATAATTGAACAGATGCGCAGCAGACACTTGTGCAAATTCAGGATACGCTGAAGTATTATGGTACATGCTTATTTGTAAAATAAGCCAGTTTGAATTTACGATTCAAAGCAGTGACTTCTTACCGTTACACTGGCTTAACACATACATGATTATTCTAATGTAATACAGTCTTTTCAATTGCCAAAAAAAGGTCAAAGTTAATGAGCTACAGAAATGACACTAGCCCTCCACACATTGAGAAAGTAGTGTTAACTCAGGATGAATATTCTGAAACTTGGAAGAATGGGAACGCTTACTCGAGCTGTCTCTGAAGTGATGTGTGTAGGCAGGACTGCACATTAAAAGCTGTAAGTATTGCTTTGCAATACTGCACATGCACTAAATCACGCCGTAATACTCCAGAGAAAAGCAACTGGGTTGCATATACAGCTAGCAGACGTTAATTTAACTAGTTATTTAGAACCACCCTTTAGATGGACAGGAAAAGATGTTTCAGCCATCTGTAGTACCAACCTTCTCTTTAAGGTCAGAGAGAATACGTTCCAGTGCTCTAAACTTTCCAGAATCCAAGATCTGATCCATGTCTAACTTGAAGTCACTGACATGAGAATATTGCTTACAAAGCAAATGCAGCTCAAAATCTGTCATCACTGTCATATCTTCAAAGATAAGGTCGGGGTTAGCATCACAATGTGTAGGTTCCTGTTCGCAAAAACGAAGGGAAATAATGCAATACACAGTCTTGACAGACAGAAATGAAAAAGAAAAAAACCAAAACTACCACACATTAACATCCAAAATTTCTGAAAGAATGAAGTAGCACAACTAGACATGGACAAATACCAGAGTGTGACTCATGCAAGCAACAAAAGATGAACTCTGCAACCCCAGGTCTAGAGTAGAGGATCATTACTTTGAAATTTAGCTTTTACAAGAAGTTGTACTACCAAAAACTAAGTATATGCTCAACCTCCATAGCAATTACCTAGTTCCCATCAAGCCCTATGACCTTTTACCCCTGTATCAGACCTCTTCCCCTGAAGACACATTCCCTAAAAGGGAGGTCCAATCCTTGGATAGATGGTAGAAGACATGGGAAGCCCAGCCCAAGATGTAGGGTGGGTAGAGGGATGTCATGCCTGGAAGAAAGAGGAAAAGAAATGCCACATCTGGAGAGTACGATGGTATGAGTAGGAATAAAAGGGGACAAAAATCCTTCATAAACCAATGGGTGACTTCTTCCCTTCCCCCCAACCTTGACTGTATTTTAAAACAAAGCTGCAGATATTCAAAGCCAGATGCAACTTTCTCAGAGCACATGCTGCATTCAGATTTTTTTTTTATATAGTTTAGAAAGAAGCAACAATTTTCCCCAAACTCCACAGGCATTAACCCCAGCCAAATTACAAAAAAATAAAAGAAATCCTCAACAGTTCAATGCTTGTGCCTTCCCTATTTTAGTTCTGTACAGCCTAGATTTCTTGCTACTCAGGAAATACCACTAAACTCAAGTGCCCAGCCAAGATTTTTCCATAAGTACTTTGATTTTAAATTTTGGGGTGGAGGGAAGAGGTGTTAAGGGGGAGCTAATGAAAAGATGACTGCAGTCCCACAACTGTTCTCTCCATTCTAATATCTGACCCAAAAATCAGTGTTAAACACATACAGAGCTTGATTAGAGCACTGGATAGATGCACAGAAATAAAAAGTGGCAACAACGAATTAAGTTTTGCAAAGACACACTTTTGACCAGAGGACTGACAATAAAAAAAAAAAAAAATCTATTTAAGTAGCATTAGAAAGTCTGAGAAATTAAGGATTGCTTCTGAACCTCACCACCTTACCTTAAGCATTAGCATGGACATTGTCCTGAGCTTGTCAGTTGTGTAATACTGACGGTGCAAGAGAGGGTGATTAGCCATTTTTCTAAGTTGCATCATTACGTTTCCCATATCAGAGTTTTTCTCTGTAAACAAAGAAGTAAGGTATACGCAGAAGTTAATATATAGATGCCTATCTCACGCATCTTTATCTCTACGGAGAACTTTATTTACAAGGATTGAATTTAACACTTCACCTGAACTTAGGAAAAATTCACAGAAGTGATATCATCAGTTTATGAGCATAGACATTTCTACAAAGCAAGGGCTTTTTATTTACATTTGAAATATGTCTCAGCATGAAAAAAATCCAGCAAAAGGAAACGAGATCCTCACATACCATTACTGTTAATAGTTTTCTTGAGCTTGTTTAAGAGATCACAGTATAGTTGTTCCTGTTTCTCAGACATGGCACATAATTCAATGAGATCTTTTTTGGGAGGTAGTTGTTTAAGGACCTGATGAAATAAAAACATACTAAGTGAAAACTGTACTGTAGTGAAAGGTCAGTAATTCTGTATTATCTTACAAGCCTGTTTTTAAGTTACTCTAATTCCTTCTCCCCATCCCAACTCCTTTCATTAGCTGCAACTTCAGCGAGTCAGCAATTCCACTTACAAATTCAGAACTTGTTTTAGATTATACATCACACTCTCATCAAGTAAAATCGCCTACACACTCCAAAACTGCATGAAATAATAATACATGAAATACCTGGAACCTACACTCATGCTAATCAGAGATACCCCCTTCAAGCCAATGACTACTAAGTATGCAAGTGCACAGAAATGTTTTTCGGATCACTATTAAGTTTTCCCTTTCTTTTATACGTGCAATTCTAAATAGAAGAATTTAAATAGGTTTTGGATTTTAGAATAAAAAAGAAACATTTTGATGATACGCAAAACAAAACACACATTTCTAGTCATACATATGCACAAATACATACACACATATTCATTGCCTTCATCCTTTCAGTTAAAATAAAGCGTTATTACTACAAGGTCACAAGTATTTTTGTGGTTCATGTAGAGGATTTCTCACTTCTCCTCACTTAGTAGTGCGCCGAGTCACCTTTTGGTCATCTTTCCTAACTAAAATTCCCAATTATAAATAGTCAGCAAATAATAACCATGAAAAACCAAAGCTGCAGCAGGTCACATTTTTACTTGCAAACTCCAGA
Organism: Dromas ardeola; assembly: GCA_013398915.1. Lineage (NCBI taxonomy): Eukaryota > Metazoa > Chordata > Aves > Charadriiformes > Dromadidae > Dromas > Dromas ardeola. The sequence goes on from VYZM01023224.1 coordinate 400,176, forward strand.
ATGATGAAAGAGAGCTCAAGTTCCTTGCTCTTCCTAGATAAACAGGTAAAACTAACACTGACAAAATTTGACATTAAATTTTACTGTTAGTCTCAAAGATTATCAGGCTTTTTGATAATATGAAACCATTAAACATAAAACATTACCTCATCTTTTACTCTTCTCAAGATGAATGGTTTTATTATCTGCTTTGCATGTGCAATCCTCTCCTTTTCATATATGCTTTGCTCTTCAGCACTCTTCTAAGGAAGATATTGTAAGAATTCAATCACAGTGTGAAGTTTTCAGCTGTAACAACACTACCTTAACTATTATAACTTGATGAAAAACCCAGACAGATCTAACAGGACGATTAGCATTCTGAGATAACCTGTTATGACACATTTGATCTTTAAATGGTTTATTTCATTGTTTCATTTTCTGGATTTTCAGAATCACATTACCTGTTTCCGTAAGATACAAATATAAAAAGTTCAGCAGCAACACCAGTGTTCTAGCAAAAAAAAAGATGTTGTTTTCAAAAGAATATATAATACTTACTGTTTTTGAAGAGAACATCCTTCGGATTTCACTTGTGCTACTGCTGAACATATGTGGCATGACAAAATTCAAGAGGGACATCAATTCCAACAGATTATTTTGAACCGGAGTCCCTGTTAGCAGTAAGCGATTCTTTGCCTATTTGTCCGAAGTGGAAAACAGCAGTGAGAAATATTAATTTTTAACTTGTTCAACTAATATTGGCAGAAACAACACAGCTACGGAGAACTGAGAAAGGAAGCTATACATTTAGATCTCATGGAATAATTTCCTGTTTAAGGCAGCAAAATGGTTCACAGATCTGTGGGGAACTGAGCACGTTATCAGTTTAAGACTATTCAAGAAGCCTAATCCAGATGTACCTTTTTTTTGGTGATACAGTAATTTTTTCTAATGCGATACAGTACTTATGCACAAGTTTTGAATTGCAAGTACAAGTCATAGTTTAACTGCTTAAAGATCACCTTCTTAAATATGCTTTTGATGAAAATATGATCTTGAAAAATAAATTGTAATAACTGATCATGAGTATATTATTACTGTACCAATACTACAGCGCTAAATCACAATGATTAGAAGAAGAGCTGTACTCAAATTTTCTCTTTTTCAAAATGCTGATGCCTCAGGCCACAAGCTATAAGAAAAAAGTATTTTTAAAGCTAGCTTTACTTTCACAGTCCTGTCAGAGCAGGTCCTTAAGAACTACAATGTTTCAGTACAAGTCATCAGAATAGCATTTAAGTCATCAGAATAGCATTTTTACAACCTCTACTACGGTGGGATAAAACTAGAAAATTGCTTAATACTGAAACTGAACTACTACCATCAATTTAATTATAACATCATTACAATGATGCTATAAGGAAGTTTATTACATTTCTTCGGGAGCTTGACTCCCTGAAAGAGTTCACAATGCAGGATCCACTCCTAAGGCAACACCAACACTTACATCCACTTGCATACTGTAGTTTCTGGAACATTATGTGTATATGGACTTTACAGTTAAAACTCCATTTTCCCTAAGGAGTTGTACACCCCCTCAGCTCAACAATAACTAAACCTCTTACATTAATTGTCATAAGGTGCTGGTAGCGTACAGAGCTCATGTTCTTGAGCATATGACCTTCATCAAAAATTGCATAGTTAAGCTTCAACCTGCGAAACAGTCCTCGGTCATCAGAGCTGCTAATTGCACAGTTGTATCTGTCAGGGAAAGACATCAAAGACAATGCATGACAGGGTATAAGACAAAACACAAGGGGCAAGATGTCAAACTGCCTAGAAGTAACCAACCATAACACAATTTACTACTGGCAAATAGTTCCAGTTTACTTGATGAGCCAGTGCTCTCCATAACTTTACAAAAACCTGTGCAAATCCATTACAGAGTAATATGTACACATTTGTATTTATTATTTAATAGATAGATAAATAATATCTAAAGCATCTATTACATAGTATCTGCTAAAGCATTAATAAAATTCTAGTTAATCACTGCCTGAAAAAAAAGTAAGTTCTCCTCCCACCTCACCAAAATCTGTATTTTGTTTTGTTTTACCACTAGAGGTCAGTGGTAGCTAACAATCTCACCTGTTATTTAATTACTGTACTTACGTAGTTACAATCACATTGAAATCAACAACTTTATTATTAATGTCCACCCTGAGATGTTTCCGATCTTCTTGAGATCCTATCAAAGGACAAAGCATAATGTGAGCACAATTACTTATGTATAGTTTATAAACATATAAAAACACAGTCAGTCAGCAATAAATGTCTATTTAAACAACTGTCTTAAAACAATGCTTCCATGAGAAATTAATTTTTTCCTAGGTTGACCATGCAAGCAACTGTATTATTGGGTTCATTTCTAAATTATGTTCCTCACCATAGTAGAAAAGGACGTTCAATTCAGGACACCACAGATGAACTTCTCTTATCCAGTTATCTGTTAAGACGTCAGTAAAACAAAAAACAAGTCAGTTATGCTTTATTATATCTTATATAACTTCAGACATACCTCAGCATTAAACCAACATCTGTTTTTAAAGGAAATCCCCTTAAACTCTCCTGAAGGTTAAGAAACTTTGTCTAGATGCTGGAAAACTAATAGTATTTAAAGGAGATTAAACAACCTTCAAGTGGGCTTTCAGTAACTCCTGCTTAACACTGCACTTTCAACTCCTACAGAAATAGAGCCTGCGTGGTCTGTAACCACCATATAAAATAATACAACAATTAACTTTTCAGCTCAATTTCTTCCCTACATAGTTAACTCCTCCAAAAGCAAATCACTTCATTTGTCAGTACTTGCATCCAGAAGCGTCTCATCAAGAGAGACAGTGCCTCTGGGATTTGGCACGGAAGCCTGACAATTCAACCCAGCTCCAGGTGTGCAGCCAGCAGAGCGACACTGCCATGCCCAAGGGGAAGCTGCTTGACAGCCAACACAAATGCTGACCCCAAACCGCAGCAGAAGGGGCTCTCTGGTAAATGACACTTGACCCCGGCTGGACTCAGGTCAGGGCTGAGGAGACACCTTCACAAAAGCATGAGGAAAGCTGCAGGTAGACCGCACTTTTCCAGGCATCCCCATGCTGGATGGCTTAGGCCAACCTGCCTCTACAATTCATGAGCCTCTACGATTCACTTCGCAAAAGCACCTTCATTGACACCTTTATGTACAAACTCAGGTTTTAAGTAACATGCATTCTTAATTGTTATTTAAAAAAAAAAAATGGGTTCCAGTGGATTTTAAAAGAACACTGAATATTTTGAACTGATGTTTAACAACTAGAAGCATTTCTGATGTGTGGTAAGAGAAAGTTTTGAAGCCTAAAGAAGTATGCTGTATTAAAAGCAGAATTTTCTTTCTAAATTAAACTTGCTACTTTCTCTTTTCTATAATCATTCAGCAAAACCAGATTTAACTCTACAGAGAACTAGTTTCCGCTCAAACACATCAGCTTCCCTGAGACATTTTATTCCACCATATTCTTCCTGCTTTCAACTAAGGCCATTAAACAATTAAAACATACAACTAAAAGACAGTCGTTTCAGGATTTTGATCTGCTTTGACAGATTCTGTGCAGCAAAGAGGAAAAAAGACTCCATGTCTCAAAGACTCAGAGAAGACTCAATGTCTCTAATGCCATGAAAGCTAATACTAAGCACAGCCTCAGGAATTTCAGCCAATACTCAGTAAATAAAAAGAATACTTTGCTAAACAAGTTCAAATTGTAACAAGCGGCTTTATTTTTTGCAAAGCATATGGAGGATATATAAAAAATTCCATGTTAGGTCTAATTAATTCAGAAAAGCATGCCTTCAGTATCGTTTGCATTCCAATTCAAATACTTAAGGAGCTAAATATCACCACAAGAATATTAAGTTTTCTTTCACTAAATTGTCTTTGTTTCACTGTCTGTTCACAATTTATTATTAAAAAAAAACAAACAAATAATTTTGAAGCTTGTAACTTACCTAACGTTGAAGCTGGCACAACTATCAAATGGGGACCCATATTGCCCTCTTGGTAGAGATAAGCTAGAAATGCAATAGCTTGAATTGTTTTTCCTAAGCCCTACAAGAAAACAAATCCATTTAAACAAAATTTACAATCTGTAGAATATAATAGTGTTTTGTACTCATAAGACAAGTACAGTGTAATGAATGTTAACTAAAGATTATGAATCTGCATAGAAAAATTGTTCTGTTCAACTGCATTGTTTTGCAGAAGACAATTCCTTCTTAAGGACAATCACAGTCAAACTCAATTATCTTTTCAGCTCAACATTTCAGTATCAGGGATTCATCTTTTTCACTTATGAAGATTTCATTTTAGTTCAAGTTTATCCCTCAAATTTTCTTCAAAAATTTACCTTCCTGAAACAGTGCTGCAGACAAGTGATCACCTGGAAACTCATAGTTTCTTTCCATTTGAGACAGTTGTACAAAGAATATTCCAGCTATTTCTGAAGTGGAATTTAATATGGAAATCAGATTTCTTTAAGATAAGCCTATGTTTCCAGCAATACTCACTCTCCTGTCTTCTGTATCATGGATTTAAAAATTTATCTTACCTACCACAAAATATGCACATAAGGTAGTTTTTAAAAATACGAAACCTATGGAAGTCGAGAAACACTGCCTTAAGTCTTAGTGAAGCAAACCCATCCATTCACTCATGGGTCATGACAAGATGAACAGCAGCCAGGATTAAAAGCAACTGACAATACATGTTGCATTTAGCAGCTGCATCACTAAGTTTGTTCTGTTGCGCTGTTACTGGTGGTGTCAGCACCAAAAACCTCAAACCCATAAGCCTTTCTTATTTCAAAACTTAAGTGGAGCGTAACGACAAGAGATGGTTGAAATGCTGGAGAAGCAGAAAAGGTTTCTACCCACTTAGTTTTCTCTGTATCGTTACCTACTGTTTTTGAAACTGATGGAAAAACGTAGCAGATAGAAGCTCACTACAACTAAATGCTAGACAAGTAGAATTAATTATATTTATAAGCAAGGAGCTATTCAAATGAACAGTTTGAGGATAATCTGTTGTGGTAGAAACTGCTTCCATTGCATCAGAAGACACCACGGGACTTGTAATTATCGGTGTCTGTGAATCTTAGGCTACCTTTGACTTTCAAACTGAAAGTATGAGCTCAGCAGCTTCTAAACATTTGGAGAAACTGTTTGCAATTTAAGTTATATTAGCTAAAACAAATTACTTATAATCTGCGTGGGGTTTCTAGGATAAGAAAGAATTTAACGAAATAGTTTTTGCAATACTTTTAATGACACTTAAATAATCAGTTTCACACTTACCATTTCATCAGCCAATATGCCATTCAATCCGTGTTTATGCAGCAGCGCTAACCAGTTCAGACCAATCTTCTGATATGGCTTGAGCTCCAAACTGTTAAGAAATCAAGCTTAGTGTGTTACCATATTTTATTTGTTTCTCCATGAAACAGAAATTTACATGTATGTTAATCACAGAATAGTAAATTTAATATTGCCTATATTTTAATGCACTCCAGATCTCATGTAGTGAAACACACAAACTTTATTTAATCAGTCACCTGAATACCAAAGAGCATTTCTGAAGTAAGTAGTTCATCTGAATTTTCACACATCTTAAATGACCAAAACAAATGTTACAATAAATAACTCTCTTCTAAAATCAGTGATCCACAATCAGTTAAATGCAGTTATACAACCGCTAATTTTTAAAATACAAAAAAATTAAGTGGCATTTAGCGGCTGCATTTCTAGGTTTGCTCTGTCATGCAATTACTGGTGGTATCAGCATCAAACAAAAAAAAAAACACCCACAACCCACAAAACACACTCAACAGCACTTTTTTCCACTTTTTTTTTTTACCACTAACAGCCCCCGAGTCTAATCCAGGTTGCTACTCTGGCCATTCCCACTTCACTCCTATGCCTCCTAACCCTTAGGATAATGCCCCCACACCATACCCATTTCCATTCCTCCTAAACTCACTCTCTATTCCCAGTATCCATTTGGGGATCCTCACCAATTTACCTCTCTGAAATAAATCCTTCCCCCCAGTACATCCCCGGTGCCACTCCTGCTGGATACAGAGTTCCAGATCATTTTGTACATCTGAACTTCCTGACCAAAGTTTTTAGTCCAGCTGATAACCTTTACAAGTTTGATCAGTTTAATTTCAATTTGGCATCTTTGAAATATAAGGTCCCCCATTACAGAAGCAGCTTTGTTTGGCCTTTTGTTTGAGGTAAGTTGACAACTCATGATCCTGTTACTCAAGGTTGGCTTGTACATCCATCAAAAACTGGAGCAAGTATGAGAAGGTATTGAACACTGTTATATCTTTCCGGGTTTTTTTATGTTCTTATCCTCCTCAACAGCTTTCCTGATACACTAAAAAACATGTGTTGGACTCCCTCAAGTGTTGCACATCACTATCTAAGCTCACTAAGAGCTGTCAATGTCAAACATTTGCAACTCTACTTTCAGAGACTACAGTTTTGGACACCCCAATCTTAGAGTACACCTTATTATCTGACACCCTTGTAAGTCTAAAAAAAGAGAAATATACCTCTGATTCAGAATGGAGGGTTGCTCTATGTTCCATCCGCATCCTCCATCTTCAGTAATCCTGGTTACTTGTTTTGTCAGCTTATTTGAAATGTCTTCACATTTATTCATGAGCTTTAGAACCACATCCCTCTCCTTCAGCAGTATCTTGCAGTTCCACACGATGTCTTCTGACAAACCAGTGGTCTTAGTCATTTTTGTAAACTGCAAAATAATAATAAAAAAAATACTGTGAACACTGGTAATAGAAGCAAAGGCTCTACGGTGAAAATCCACAACTGCTGCAGGCAGCAAGTAACTCAAGTAGCAGACAGCAACAGCACCCCGATCTCCTCTCAAAACTTGAAATATTCCTTACACACTTGGCCCACTGCAAAACTGTGTGAATCCACACTGAAGGTCATCATTACAGCCCCTCACACTGTAAAACGTATCTTAAAAATAAGAGAGAGAAATTCTCTGAAGAGTGTCTAATGTAAAATACAGGAGCTTTAAACTCTTAAAATCCTCAAGGGGAGGCAACACACAGCACAAAGCAAGCTTTGAAGGCCAGGTCCACCAACAGAACAACAACACAAGAGGAAGAAAGAAATGCACTGATTATCATTATATCTCCTTTTAAGCAATCCCTATTATATACTAAAGATAGAAGATATAAGCATAACATCGGCATCAGGGCAAACCAACCTATGAAGAAGGCTATTAAGATTTTGTTACGGATCTGTCCAGAGCTCAGAATTACGTGGTCCCAAGTTCTAACTGTACCACAAACAACATAGTCAAACTGGACTTAGGCAGACCAGAGGAAAAAAAAAAAAACCACAAACCAAAAAATATAAATTTAAGGGATAAGAGTTTCCCAAAACTAAGTCAGTTCTTTTGTAGTCAACAAGTACTGACAGACCCCAAAAAATCAGCAAGAATTGGTTCATTCTTTTCAGTTCTTCACATTTCAGTGTAAGAAGGAGGAGGATTTCTTCACCAAGATAAGATTCACTTAAATTCTTTTTTCTTGCAATGAACCCGACCTCCTGTGAAATCTATGAAACACAAACTTACACAAATCTGCCAAGTCATTGGCACTTGATGATACATTTTCATGGGCAGTACCATCACCCTGACAAGATTTTAGCATCATTTTTTTGCATGAGCATGTTTCAAGTCAGTACTATCCTCATTTTACAGAGGGACAAACAAGAAATACAAATACATTTCCTAAATGTCATAGCAAACAAGCTGGCAGAGGACAAGTCAAGCAAGATACCAGAATCTCAACCAAAATACAAACTAACACAAAGCCTGTCCACAGCACTTACAAAGATGAAGCACACCAATGTTTGAATCAAAAGCTTGCAGCTGAGCCATGTGGACAGCCCACATTACGTATTACTGTGTCTCCCTATCCTGCAATAGGATATTCCCTCCTATCTTGGTGAGAAGAGATCTTCAAGTGCTGTAGCTGCTCTGCCACCACACCCTCATCTTCTCAAGACACATGATTTTTATTTGTTTATTTTTTAAATAATGGCTCCATGTCACAATCCTTCCTACATCAATCATGAACACACACTTTCTCCAAGAGCTCTTGATCTCTTTGTTGTGAGCATTGCTAGTCAGAAGTCTCATTCTGACAACCTTGTGCCAGCCACTGACCTACCATGTGACACCGTGTCTTTAATTAAAAAAGTTTTACTAATTTATTTTTCCTTTTAAACTATAAAGCATTGTTTTGACACAGAAGCCTTACTTCCACCACTTGCTTCCTCAAGTCCACAGTATTTTACATCTCCTTCCTCTGAACTTTGTATCTTCACTACTATATGGATATTCTCCATTTTAAAGCCAAAAAGCCCGAATGTGCGTCAAAACAGGCCCTTCAGCTTCTCCTGGATTCCACCCAGGACTTTCCGCAGAAAGCATAAAACCTTCCAATAAATTTATTTCTGTAATAACTGGGGTCATATTTGTAATTAAAAGTATTTTAACACGTATTTATGCATAAAGTGCATAAATTATTCCTCCCTAGGTGCAGGACCCTACACCTGCCTTTCTTGAACTTCATTAGGTTTCTCGCTGTATGGCAGCACAGCCTTCTGGTGCGTCAGCCACTCCTCCCAGTTTTGTATTATCAGCAAACTTGCTGAGGTTACACTCTGTCCCCTCATCCAGGTCATTGATGAACATGTTGAACAAGACTAGACCCAGTTCTGAGCCCTGGGAAACACCACTAGCTCCAGGCCTCCAACTAGACTCTGTGCCATTGATCATGACCCTCTGAGCTCTGCCATTCAGCCAGTTCCCAATCCACCTCACTGTCCACTCATCTAACGCACACTTCCTAAGCTTACCTATGAGGATATCATGGGAGAAAGCGTCAAAAGCCTTGCTGAAGTCAAGGGAGGCAACAGCCACTGCTCTTCCCTCATCTACCCAGCCAGTCATGCCATCATAGAAGGCTGTCAGATTGGTCAAGTGATTTCCCCTTGGTGAATCCATGTTGACCACTCCCAATAATGTTCTCTTCCTCCACATGCTTAGAGATGACATCCAGGATGAGCTGTTCCACCACCTTTCCAGGGATGGAGGTGAGGATGACNAGGGCAGGATGACTGGCCTATATTTTCCCAGGTCCTTCTTGCCCTTTTTGAAGATTGGTGTGACATGGGCTCTCCTCCAGTCATCAGGCACAAAACGATCTCTTCGACCAAGGGAAAGTCTTACTTTCTTCGACTCTCTCTGTTACCTCCAGGGTCTGGGATTCCTGAGGGTTGGCCTTAGCAGTAAAGACTGAAGCAAAGGCGGCATTCAGTAACTCCACCTACTCTGCATCCCCTGTCACCAGGGCACCTACCTCATCCAGCAGCGGGCCCACATTTTCCCTAGTCTTCCTTTTGCTACTGATGTACTTGAAGAAGCCCTTCTTATTGTCCTTGAGATCCCTTGCCAGGTTTAATTCCAAGTGGGCCTTAGCCTTCCTCATTGCATCCCTGCGTACTCTGACAGCGTTCCTGTACTCCTCCCAGGCAGCCAGTCCCTTTTTCTACATTCTGTAAGAATACAGGGGTTGTATGAACCAGCTATTATGCTTTAACTGATCAATATTGCCACATTGCAGAGTAAAAGCAAGCTTTGTTAAGCTGAAGTGTACAAGCAGGCTATGCTTTGACTCCAAAAAAAATTTTTTTAAATAAATGGAGTGATGCCCTCTACTGACAGCCAGCCATTACAGTTTTGGGTTTTTTGTTTTGTTTGTGGTTTTGTTCCATTTTAAACAAAACCCAGAAAGTTTACCAACATTCATAGGTTAAATCAGGCTAAGGCACACATGTCAACACTCGCGAAGAAGTTTTCTAAATAGACACCTCTATGTAGAAATTAAAATGAGAAGTAAAGAACGTGATTTTTAATAGGCAATAAAAAATTTCAACATTTGTTTTGATGCGTAAAGCTTTGGTTGGCATGAATATTAATCCTGTAATCTATAAATAAAGGTGTGGAGAACGAAGCCATCTGTTATTAACAGAAATTGTATTGTTTCGTGTCAGCACATTAACATTCATCTCCAAGTTACAACAAGAAAAAAATTTCAGCCACTAGATCACATGTGAAACACATGACGTTACCCTGTCCTGCAGAACACAGAGCAGATCCCCGGGGGGCCTTTGTTTTACTAGAGGTTCTGACATCCTCCCAAGTTCATTTTGTTCAAATGAGGTCCAAAAACGTGAGACTATCATGGACAACCGAACCATGAGCTTCCACAGCAAGCTTGGAATAAAGGTCTACTGGAGTCCCAGGCTGCAGCAGTGCCCCACGGTGCATAACCACCACGCTGGCACGCTCTGCTCAGGCTTACTTTACACCACTTGGAGGTGATTTAGGATTTCACTTTCCTGCTTTAGGGTGAAAGGCAGCCTCAACCTTGATCAGCAAACCCCAGTTCCACTTTAAGCAGCTCCCATTTCTGAACTGATGCATTTGCTGCTTCCCTCCAGTTTGCTTTGGTGCAAGGTGCTTCTGGATTTCCTGTTAGTATGGTTTTCGTAGCAGTTTGCACTGTGCAGCCAAACAAAATGAGAGACAATAAAAAAGCCAATGCTGCCCTCTCTTGTGTTTATATCTCCTAGCTCATATGCTATCGCAGTATACAGAACAGGCTATTGCAGTATGCAGAATGTGATGGACAAGTATGCCCATTTTTGACTGCTCAGTTCTCCCATTCCCCTAAAAAGTCATAAGCTAAATACAATGCTATGTCAGAATTTGTATGTAATATTTTGTGTCAGTTGAACTTGTGTGTACTCCTTAAGAATTTGTAATTTTTAAAAACAATAGGCATTGTTTAATTCAAATAGAGGCTTTAAATGCTAAAAGAGATAGCTTATTTTGTGATAGATTAACACCACGAACGAGAGAAATGAGAGGATACAGCATATCCCAAGCAGATACATATGTTTCTACGCCAAAAGGAAATTAGAGCAATTAACAATCATAAACCTTAAAAATAAGAAACCAAATAGCATTAAACTCCCTCCAGCTCTCACCCCTGCATCTACCAGAGGCAGTATGAAATTGCATTGGGTACACACAAGAGGCCAAGGAACAGAACATCTCCCCAGACCCCAGAAGCTCGGCTGGGCTCCTCTGGGAGCCAGCCTTGGCTCTGCCCTTGCTTCTTGGCAGGCACTGAACGCAGGCAGGTACTGCTGTTGTGTGACCATGTTTGCAGCCTGTCTGCTGAGGAAACAGCGCCGAGAGCTGCCGTTTCCAACGCCGGCCAATTCCAACAGTCTGGAAAAGAGAGCGCTGGAAAAATATAATTAAGCACAAACAAGCTTTTTTAGAGGAGTGAGGGTGTGGAGGAAGGGTGATGAGTGCCCAGAAGTGCTTCCACCAAGGAAAGACATCCTGCTGTCTGACAGCCCACAATGTGTGCTGGTGGGGTGTCACCAGGACCCTGGAGCAAACAGGAAAGGAAGGTGGGAAGCCAACACAGGAAAGGATGCACCCGGAGGGGAGGTATCTCTAATGGCTGTCAGTTTAGTAACAAATGTCCACTCCGAGGAGGTGTGGAGCATGAAGCTGGTACACAGCAGGCCTGCACCGTGAGAGCTGAACATCAGCTCCTTGCAGAAAAGCTACCGGTGTCTTTGCTTTGCCCTCCACAGCCAGCCGTGCTCTCGGTGCTGCTACCTCCCTCTCCTCTAAGCCCTCACAGGCTCGCTTTCTTGCTGACCACCTTTTAGTTTGCCTGCGCCTGCATGCCTACCAGCTCTCCTTGTGTTATAATCCCCAGTTCCCAGCAGGGCAGAGCTGCTTCTCATGAACTTCTGCTCCCGCATCTCCCATTTGGGCATCACACCTCCTCTTCTGTCTCAGCTCCACGCTTGGGCTTGCTTCTACAGCACAGGCACCTGGGACCACCCTTCCAAACCTTCTGCCCTCAGAAAGCAATGTGCAATTTTAAGTTGTGAATATGAGGAATGCTCAGAAAGGAGCTCTCTTGGAGCACACATCCTACTCTAGTTTGCTACCTACTACTTTCCCTACGCACACAACATATTCTGGAGAGGCCACTGGTCCTTGCACAGGGAAGCATCACTTCTCCAAATGAGGAGACAGACACCTAGAGCCCCAAGGACGTACCCCAAGCACTCTTTATGCAAGTTAGTGTATGAGAGGAGGCACTCCCAGCTGGGCATCTCCAGCACTAGAGACTGGATAAAACTACCCTCCTGGAAAACGTAGTTGATCTTCAGTATGGGCATTTCTAAATTGCCAAAGAATTAATCCTTGTGAGCAAGGACGTTTTCAGCTCCCTCCATTTAATTTTTGAGAACCATGTTTGTTAACTTTTTTCCCCTGTGTATTTTAAGTGTTACTAGATGAAGTTAAGCATCTGCCTTAAATATCTGCTCCAAAGAATAAATATTTTCAAGAGTTCTTAGTAACTTTACAAGCTTGAAATTTGTTTAAATCCATCTGAAAAAAAAAAAAGTCTTGGTCCAACTTAAAAAGCTTGTCTAGAATAAAAGAGCCATTTTAATTTACGTTTTCCTGGAAAAAGATGTTCAATTTCCAAATAAGTAGGCTTTAGTTTTAATCTCAGGCTGAGCACCTTAAGATCTTCTTCAATTCAAGTGACGAACAAGTGGTAACAACTTCTAGTGCTTTGCATTGTGTTACAAAAGAAACCATTACATTAAAAAGAGACCTTAAAACCAAGCCAATTTCTTTAATGCTGAAATTGAATCAGCTCTCTCCATTATGCTACTACTCTTAATTAATTAGTAGGAAGAACGCTGGGTCACTGAGCTACTGGATCTTTACAAACAATTAAATCCACACTGATACAAAACATCTGCTAAGATCTGCTGCACGCTACTTCTACTCTGGGCAAGTATTCACAATACTACATAAACATGTGGTTGCTGACAGCAGCAATCTTTATGAAAGACAAATTTTGAACGCAAACAGGCCCATGCAGCTCTTTTTTTCCTGTTAAATATTTTACACAGAGAAAAGGAGAACAGCCCTGTAGCAAATATTTCTGCAAAGAATTAAGCTCAGGCAAAATCCAACAAGTTTAGAAAGGAATAGCCATATGACAGATGTTCTGTGAGAAGCCAAAGGCTTGGGGCAAAACGGATTTCTTTTGCAGCATACCTGTACCCTTTATTTTTTTTTTTTTTGAAGAATCCTCCTCTCGTCTCCCCCTTTTGCAACACAACACACAAAGATCATTTTGTTTTCCTTAAAAATGTGTTTAGTATTTCTTACTGTTTTGTGGTAAAACATTTCACACAGGGAATAATAAATGTTATTGTTTTACACATATTGGAGAAGTTCTATTCTGCTGTAAACAATAAAAGCGGGATCTTGCACACATCAGTGGGGGAGGTTTCAGAACACATACTGATGAAAAAAACATACCAATTACTCTGTAAGAGGGCCTACGTACAGTTACTGCTTTAAAATCCAAAGCACTAATAAATTAAACTAAGAAAATCTGCCGTAATGCACTTCAAATTTCTTACCAGGACATTGCTCTTACCAGGTCTGATGTCTTGCAGTTAACTGAAACTGCATGAAATGTGAATGCAACAAACAAACCATGGGAAACATTTGAAAGTAACATCCCAGTGACAGTAGATAATCTACTTACCAAGAGATATCGTTTTCCCTTCTGTTGTGGATTGTGGTTTAGCCTTCTGATGCTTTACCTTTTATTAATAAAAACCCAGCAGCTCGCTCCACTAAAAAAATGGCTGCATTGCTCAGCTAGCAAAACCATGCTAGAGACTAAGCTGCAGTAGATTAAAGAAAAAAAGACAAAAAAAGAAAAAAAAAAAGACAACGATTGTTTCTTGTATGAAACTGAAAAAATCCATGCTGGCACCTTCAATCATGGAGCTACCCTGGAAGCTGCTGCTGCTGCTGCTGCTCTTCAAGTGTCTGCAGTAAAGGTCCTGCCACTTTCTTGCCTCCTGCATGGGTTTTCAGCTACAAGAGCTCAGAACAGGCTAGCAAACACCTCCTTCCCAAGTGAAAGCTCTAATTTCTTCTTCTGCAGTGAAATCAACCAACTTTCTGTGCTACAGAGTGAGTGGCAGTAATGACAGCCAATCAGCTTGAGTTTTCCAGAAAAATCACCCCTTAATTCATTCAAAATCAGGTCATATGACACTATTTGAAATGCTATTGGCTTAGGAGGAACATAGCATTTTAGCCTAATCAGGATAAGGCCACCCATCTAAGCCTCCCTAGACTGAAGCCACCTTGATTCTAGGCAGGCTGGGGATAGGAAAAGAAGAATGCAGACCTACCAGAGCCTCCCAGCTGTTAAAGGGCCGGAGCGCTATTATCTTCTGAGCCTTTTTCTGAGAACACTGGGGAATCAAAGTCAGTTCGCTCGGGGAAGCATCCTGCAGAAAGCTGAGGATTTTTGTTTTGTAGCCATCCTCCATGACTTCGTCGCCGCTGCCGTAGTCCTCATCAAGGGAGCTACCACCATCTTCAGAAGCTGACTCATCTTCCAAGTCTTCTGTTTCTCTTTTAGTACTCCAAACACTCTTTTTGCCTTTGTCCTTTTTCTGAAAGCCATTTTGTTCCTTCCCGGAAGATTTCTGCTTCGGCTTCTCTTTACTCTCGTCACTTCTGCTCTTGGCAGAGGCTTCGGTCCAGTCAGCAGCTTCACTTTTGGGAGGAAATTCCATGCCTATGCATGCAACATAGAAGGCAACAAGTCAACACATACTGGTTAAGGGCAAATTAAAAACCACTGTTCTTCCAAAATAAAACGTATATAGACATAAAACACAATTCTAGTATTTAATACACAACAACCCAACAGCAGGTGTACTGAGAGAAAAGAGGAGCAAACACCATGCAAGTCTGTTTAAAACATGTAAATAGTACCACCTGTGAATGTAAGATGTGCAATGCTAATTCATATACTGCTCAAATTGCAGAAGGTTTTAAGTAACTGTCATAAAATACAGATGATCAGTGCTACGTAATATATGGCAGTTGCAGAAGCTCTGAGGTAAGAGCAGATAGTTAAGAACTCAGATGAGATACTGGTCCCACCCTCCCCCGACTGCAGATATTAATAATTTCTGCTGATTCCAGAAAACAAGCCTACTTTCACCATGACAATTATATTTTTTCATTTTAATTCATCTCAGTACAGCATTAGAGGCGGTGGGATAACAAAAGACATGCACTTGTTAAAGAAACAGGAAGAATGAGGTATTTCTGCCCAAAATAACCTTACTGTCTTGAAGATAAAGGTTATTTAACTGAATGTGAGCCAAGTCCTTTTCAGAAATTACTCCTATGGGGTTTTCTTCCTTCCTTGGAAGAAGGCACTTGCAATGCTTTCTCTTCTGCACAATCCCAGCTTGCTGCTGATTGACTCCGACACCAATGTCTACCTTCTCAGCAGCAGCAGAAAGAACTCAACCTCATGCATACTGATAGCTCTCTCCCCTTGTAAAGAATCCAATTAAGAATACTATTCCATATCCCAAGAATACTTAAATAGCTGATACAGCAAAACGTATACATATCTGACAGCTGTGTAACACTCTGAAAAGTAATTAACTCATTAAATAGTATTTAAGTTATAACTTGCAGATTTGCGTGGAATCATGGCTCTTGCTCCCTACCACATTTAATGCACTGGTGTTTATAAACTGCTTGCATAATTTAAGGCCCATTTCTAGTATTTTTTCTGCTAGAATGTATTTTAAATGGATAAAATAGCACGTCACCTGTCACCTATGCAGTTATTTGCAATTACAGATTTACAAATTACTCCAGTTAAAAAACAAAACTTATTTTTAAACAAGCAGGAGGGAAGCAGGCGTCAGCTTTGACACCTGCTGTGTCAAATTCAAAACATATTTTATGATATACCCACAGGTAATTACAACTTCTTACGTAAATCTGTATCAGCAATGCAATGATATTTATCTCTACTTACAGAGCAAAAGATGAAATAATCATGACACTTAAAAACACAGAAAAGTTGAGTTTCCATGTTTTATCCTCCCCATAAAACTTATTTCAAGTATCAGTGCAGATGTCTAGGTATAATGCTGTCCGGACTGTCACTGCTGGACATTAGAAAGGATTTGTATTACAATTCTGTCTGTTCTATCTTGGGATAAAATGTATCATAAATCTGTCCTTACCCTCACCATCTTCTGCAAATACTCTCAAGGCCTCCAGTGCTTCATGAAACACCCAGTTATGTTCCTGAAGTACATCTCTCAGCTCCTAGAAAAAGATAAGAAATTTTGTATTGTGGTAAGGTAAGCAAAAACTAAATTTCTGTGCGTAACAACATTAAGGCACTAACACTTAATTTTAATCGCACAAGGCAAAGAAAACCCCTGCAAATCAGATGATTCAAAATAAAGGAAATAAAAAGGAGAAAACCCTTCAGTTTATCCTTATACACTCAAGCTTAGGCAGAGCTGCACTCTACTTTCAAAAAGGCAAGAACACAATTGCAACAGTTTAATGTGCAGTATTAAAATGCCCTGACCAGCTGCTGAGTATAATCAGGTACTAAACAAAGTGCACAGTATATCTAATCGTCCAGGGGAGAAAAGTGTGTGAGAGAGGGAACGATGCATTTTTATAACAGGCCATCAAATTTGCCTATGCCAGGCTTGACACGGGACCAAAAAAGTAGGATGAGACGTTCTGTATGTCATGATTACACCCAACTGCTCTCAGTTCAGGGCAAGTAACATTCCAAAAGCAGCCAAGACCTTCCTGCCCAGGCTCTTTCCAAAAGCGCTGCTGGTGTAAGGACTGTTTCATTTGGACTATTTAACAGCTGCAATATTCTTAAGAAGTCAAAACCTGAAGTGCCATCAGGAGACAGGAGCTCACCTCCTTATCCAATCCAGGGAATGTATTTTGCAGCTTCTTCACAAGCATCTCTTGCCTCTCCCATTGTCTTTGGGGTTCTGACTCATCCAGCTATGTTAAAAAAAAAAAAAAAAAAGAAATCTATTAGGTTTAATGTAAATCATAAGCATAGAAACAGAAAAAAATTATCAAAAACAATCAAACCTAATCAATATTGCTTATCCTTAAAGAGTCACCCTAAATGACAAAAGAAGTTAAGACAATTCCAAGTTGCAGAAGTGATTCCTCATACATAGCCAATGATGAAAATAACAGCAAAGCTTTCATAAGCATAGAAAATGTCTTCTAGTTATGAAAGACTGGCATTCTTTACTTGATAAGCATACACAGTGCATAGTTACACCAAAACATAAATATTTTAGAATTATCTAGTTTGTATTTCTTTATTTTAAAGAGTTAGTAGTTATTCTGGATGATATTTAAGGCAGAAGATGGCAGGGTTAACGGTCAGTCTAACAGTTAGGTTTGATTACCAAGCGTGCAGTATTTAACCCACCAGAGTCGTATAAACACAACTTTTGACATGTTTATATGAAGATTTACAGGTAAAAAAATCCACAAATACTGTGTCACTGCACCATGGAGTCACCTCAAAAGCTGGCAAAAGTTTTCATCAATAATAGCTTCACTAATAGTTATTGTCAGCCTGCAAAAAGGGAGGTTTCTTATGAATGAGTGCCAAAACTTCTACATGCCACAAGCTGCTCTGTTATGTATTCACCACAAAGAATTACGCAAGTTTCCTCAAAGAGCTTTGAATGCAAAGTGGTTACAGATCTACTTATCTACAGCAGAGATGCCAACAGGTTTGATCAATATTTACTTTGCTGAGCAATACTATTTGCTGAAAGAGCACAAACCCAGATCACCCAGAAGCACTCCAAGTAACAGAGGACACGGTTCCTTTCCTCCATGAGCCTTAGGTATCATTAGGAATACAGCTACAGTACATACAATAGCTGACAAAGTATGCTCTAGTCTTAGGAAGCAGAGGAAAAGCAAGAGTGAGGAAAAAAACCCAAACAACCTGAAGATTTTCTCACTACAATTGTCTATTACAAACTCTAAAAACCCGTGTTTCAGCTTTATTTTTCCCAATTTTACTTTTTAACTGTAATGGAACTGTTAAGCATAGAAAACAATCTGCTGCATGAAGCCAGCTCCAGTGAAGAACTGTTTGCTAGGCTGACTAGGTAACAATTCAGTCAAGTCTCCTTTGTAACCTAACCCAGGGGTTTGGCGAGGAGGAACAAACCCAAACCCCAGCAAATCTTGCCTCACAAAATTCACAGCTCTCCTCCAGGAAGTAGGGGAATATGAGAAGAATTCTATTTTTGCTTTCCTGGAAAACTCCGCGTTTTCTCCATTTTTTTTTCTGACTGAGGACAATATTTGGTTAAATTTCAACACAGTCACCATCCTCCATTCAGCCTCTGATACTTACTGCGGAATTCCCTTTCTCTACCGTAAGTGGTATTCAGGGATGTCTACTGGGATGCCTGGGAGCTGGCCTCATGACAGCACTGTAGGACTGTGCATAAGATCTGCCAAATACCAGCCTGGATCATTACATAGCTCCTATTTATTAGCAGAGGTCAGAGTAATCATTCCTTTAGACATAATCAATTCATTCCTTTTAAAGATTTCCCTAAGTCAGTTTCAAATACATACGTAGACAACATTACTCCTTTAACACAGAAAAACAGTTTCAACGGATGTTGAGCTTCATCTATTTGAGAAAACACAAGGTATGACCTGATGAGGGAAGGTGATCCGTAGCCTATAGCTCACACTGATGTTCACAAGAACTTAATGGTACCCAGCGCCTCACATACAACTTACCTGCCACCAACCGCTTCCATGAAAGCGGTGAACAGACTAGTGGGATACAAATCCACAAACACTAAAGAACAATGCAGGTAATTCCATTCAGAACTGCCAAGGAGAAGAACGCAGAGAAAGCTCATTCAGATGGCAAGATTTGAATTTGATTGGATTTGCTGATAAAACACACCAAGTTCATGACACCACTGTCATTGACCAAGTCAGGTAATTCCACTTATTTTAGAATGCACAGAGGAAAAAAAAAAAAGTACTCACATAATCAGCTTTTGGCTTTTTTGTGACGTGCTCATTTCTGTTTTTGCAATCTGAGGGAGAATCTTTTAGTTTCCTTTTAAGAGAGGCAGCTTTAAAAAGAATCGAGGCAGAAAAGAAGAATTAATTACTTTCATTAAGTTCACCCCAAAACAGTAGGATCATTCAAACCAACACTATAGTAGCTACTTATTAACTGCGCAAGATGTTTACCAGTCTCCATAATAGTTTCCTATTATAGTCCACGGATACATTGAAATGTCAAGCAAAGCAGCTGCTTGAAAGTACATGTTTATTTACCTCTAATTTTTCTTTAGTAGTTTGGCAATTAATCAAGCAATCACCTCTCATATATAACAACTGAAATAACACCTTTTTTTTTTTGCCAAGTGTTTTACACACAAGTTGCATAAAAGTATGTCTGTCTCTATTCAAGCTGACTGCTTTTGGAAAGGTGGTATTTAATCAAGGCTGAACCCCAGTTGTAAGTTGGAGTATGCACATCACTGCCAATCTGGAAGTGCTGATGACTGATTTCTGGCTCAGGTGCACACCGGAGAGGTTACCACCAAACAGTTTTCAACATTAAATCCAAATGTCTGAAAGAAAACTATGCGTATTAAGGCAGTGATAACTAAATATCAGTGATAACCATATTATTTATGAATAGTTCATATGAGCCAGAACTTTCTGGATATCTTTGGACCCTAGTGATTACTATCATTTTAGCATTAAGACCTGCCCAGTCAGGTGCATTTTCTCACTGGCACCACGCACAGCTCATGAAGCCGAGAACACATTACCACTATTTCTGCACATTAGCTTTGCTTGAAGCAGCAATTCTTACCAGACCAAATTATGGTAAAATTTCTTAGTCCATGATCTGAAATAGTACTGCAGGTTAAATTTTTTTTGAAGAATAGCTGCCTGCAAAGCTTTGATGTCCGATACTGGCATCTCAGAAAGCCAGTGAACAAGCACACACACAAAAAAAAAGCACACTTGCTCTCCAATCCAAAAGACTGCCTGGATGATCCAAATAATTTTAGTTGTGGAAAATTAAGCAGCCACATCTTTTCACAAAAAGACATTTTGTGTGGAAATGTGCTAAATTTTCTGCTAGACTCAATGACATCAGAGATGTGACATACAAATATTTAAAAAAAAAAATCATTAAAACATCCCAAAGGCAGAAAAGTAAAGCATCAGCAATTCTTCCTTAAATGAAGGATCTGGCAAAAGAAACCAGAAAACACTGATGTTTTCAAAGTCTATGTATTTGTATATACAGGTATCAATATATACAAGCGGCACAGTTCAAAGCATCCCGAGAATGTGCCAATGGAGGGGAGGTGGCTCTCCTTCACCACTCAGACCTTGACCTTTCTGCCCAAGAACCTTGTTTAAACAATATTGCCAGGAAAAGCAATAGTCTGAGAAATGTGTGTTTGTCTTGATATCAAAGCTAAGGGCTGTCAGGCTGCTGTTGGGTAAAGCACTAGAACTCATGGAGGCCTCATGCTATTAGTGCTTAAGCTCAATTAAAACTGCAGGACGGATAATTCTGAATACAAACAGTGACCCTGCAAACTACTTTGCCCTAAAAAATACATGGGCTCCATATAACAGTATTTTGAAGATCTCCCTGCTTTGAACTCATGGGCTGAGCCCTCAACAGTCTTTGAAGAAGGCCCGATTCTGAGCAATTTTAGAGGCAATTAAACTGTAGCAAAGGATCTGGATAACCATGGTCTCAGGAGCCTACCAACATACAATTATTTAGAAGTCAACCTGTGGTCTTCTGAAACCCTGCCATTTGTCATCTGCAAACAACAAAAATAATCCAAACAGCATGAAGACATTCACTTCGCAAGGTACACTTAATTATTCTTTTCTGTTTAAGGGAGCATACAGCTGAGGGGGATGAAGAAACTCTATTACTGCTAGACAGGAACCACCCTTGGAGCAGAGGCAGGGCACACCAGGCCTTCCAGAGGAATTTGTTTTCTCTATAAATTTTATGATTAACAAGCAATGAGAAAAGCAGCTCCAGGGTTTCAAAATTTAGAGAGGCATCTGTAACTACTGCTACTGTTACCTGTTGCTACCACTACAAAAAAAAAAAAAAAAAAGAAAAAAGCCTTATTACTGTGACTTCCCCCACCATTACAAAAGAAACAGTCATTTTTGCCTGTCCAAAAAGCAGTGAACATCAGACAGGTTTACACGAGGCTTCAGTTCAGAAGCACACTCACTGATTTCATGGTTTTCATGATGTACAGAAACCACCACCAGAAACAAACCACAAGCTGCAGGTACTACTATAACTTCACATCTTTCATTCATACACCTATTTTCAGTGCATCACATCTAATCTTCAAACCTGTAAGTGGTCATCTGCAACGCTTCTTGTTTTAACTATATGCAACTACTGAATTCAAGCTATAAATACAAGTTTTTCTCATTTTGAAAGAACAGAAAAATTTGAAGATGACTTGGCCGCACTTTTTTAGCAAAGCCATGCTTCACAATACTGTATCTTGTCCCTGACCTCTCTCACACACTCAGCACTTCGCAACAAGTAAAGCGTTATCATAAATTGACATAGGTAAGCAGATGTTCAGTAACATCTCTCACATTTTAAAAACAAGTGTCCAAAACGAGGTGATTTATACCATCACTTTCAGGCATGCTTACTCCTAACTAAACATTTTATACAACAGCTGTGATTAGTGAGAATTTTGCTGCCAAGAAGATTTTTCTGTGGGCTCGTATTGAAAGGATGTGAAACAGCATTCTTAGATCAGCACAAAAATGGCCAAAAGGCAGGGCCTACATACCAGAAATTAAAGTGGTTTAGTTCAAACACTGTGAACTGCAACAAATTTTAAGGACATATATTAGCTTAAACTAGTTTAATATTTATCAAAACCCTTGAAAAGTAATCATAGTCTCCAAGAAGGGATTTTCCAGGAGTAGCAGCACTCAGAAGTAATGTGTCCCTGAAAAATATGTCAGCCTTAGTTTTCTATTGCCAGCATCTAAGAAGTCCCATCTATAGAATCTGATCATGCACACAGTGATAACCTCAAAATGTTAGTCTGGTTGGGTAAAAAAAAAAACGAAACCCCAAAAAAAACACAAAAGCAACCCTTCATTAAGATTAGCCCAATGTTTTAAAGTTTTCTGATAATTGTTAAAAATCTTTGAAGTTTTATGTAAAAATCAGAAGATGAAAATATGGTAAGTTCAACAGGAGGAACCGGATTAAAAAGGGAGCAAAACTGTCCTCCCTCAGCCCACGAGCTTCCTAGACATGTTGCTTCCAAATCCATAGGATACTGCATGAAAATACACATGAACCACTTAGGACAACTGAAATAATCAAGAGTGATCACGGAATCACGGAATCTTCAGAGTTGGAAGGGACCTCTAGAGAGCATCTAGTCCAACTCCCCTGCTCAAGCAGGATTGCCTAGAGCACATGACTCAGGACTGCATCCAGGTGGGTCTTGAAAATCTCCAGAGAAGGGGACTCCACAACCTCCCTGGGCAGCCTGTTCCAGCTCTCTGTCACCCTCACCGTAAAGAAGTTTTTCCGTGTATTTGAACGGAACTTCCTATGTTCTACCTTGTGCCCATTGCCCCTCATCCTGTCACTGGGAACCATTGAAAAGAGTCTAAATTATCTATTATCATAAATCGCTTTTTCCATCATATCCAAACCATGAAGATCTCTCAGGAAAACCATGGACAACTGAACTGCAAACAGACAGACACTTATGAAATGGATCAGCTTTTTATAATGATGTTAATATTCATACCAACCTTCCACTCCTCCCCCACCAAACCCAGTAAATCAGTCAAAAAGGTTAATGCAAGACAACAGATTTAACCTTAGACTTAGCTGATGTCAAAAAACAAACCCAAAGCCCAAGAATGATGACCCTTTCACACGCTTACCACTTTCTACCTATTCCCACACCACATGCTGGGTTTTTTTTGTTTGTTTGGGGTTGTTTTTAGGTTTTTTTTTAATAACACCATGAGACTGCATAAACTCAGATGCATAACAAAAAACCCTAAATAAGCTCTGAGGGCTCAGAGGCAAGGTTTGGGGGATGTTTTGCTAGAGAACTGTGGGTATTTGTCTAATGTTTAAGACTAATAGCTCTTACTCAGAACTACATGGAAGCCTTGAAGTCAACCTGAAGAGAAAATTGTGATGGGCCTTGACACAAACAATATCTAGTTACGAGTGGCTACATTCTCCAGTATATTTTTTTCATCCCACCAGATTTCTCACCTGCAACTTCTAGAATTACTATTGCTAACCCATTACTATTTGCCCCAACCTCTGGGCAAATAAGAAACCAGCAAGAACAGAAATCACTTAAGGACCCACATGGAAAGCAATCCGGAGCTTCACAGAACAAATTCCCCTTTTTTTATTCTATTTCTGGATTTTGGTCTGCATCCTTTTTCATCTTTCTCCTAACAAAGCCCATAATTAGTTTTCTTTTATTACAATAAACAGTCAATGGTATAACTTTTAGCACGTGCTTTAGCACTTTTTAAATACCTCCCAACCAAGTTTACTTCACTGAATTAGCTACAGCTTCTAAAGTTTGGGTTTGGTTGTTTTTTTTTTTTTTTTTTTTTTTTTAAAATAACTTTTG
>VYZM01023224.1:424039-503382 GCA_013398915.1 Dromas ardeola
ACATACCTTCGTCATTAAACTTCAAGCCAGCAGCTATTGCTTCATCCATTGTGTGTGTTGATTCTATCAACTGTGAAAAAAAAAGTCAACTTCTTAGTGGTGAGATTAAATCCATCTGAACAGAGGACATGATAGATCACCACAACTGCAGTACACTTTAAAAAACACCCCAAAAATAAATGTATTATAAAAGCTAAGAACAAAATTAACAGGTACCAAATTGGCTAGAATGATCACATAAGCTGTATTTGGAAACGCTTTAAAAAAAACCTACTGGAAAACATTTTTTTTTATACTATTTCATTTATTTTTTTTTTTCCTATTTCACAAGCATACTGTGCAGGTTTGCTTAAAAGTTTTTTTTCAAAAACAATTCAATGTTACTATCACAAAACCAGATGAATCAAAAATCTAACTCCTTAAATCATAAAATGTCTGTATACTGTTATGTCACATTAGTCGGTTTCCTGAAAGTGTACGCATGAAACTTATAACATGCCTCCAAGTTTATCTATACTTTCTTGCAGTCCTAGATTCTTTCTCCATCCACATGTAATCTCAAACCAGATCGTTTTTACAAATTAATTGTAATCTTACTATCTTATTAATCACTATCTTAGACTCTTCTGAGAATAAACACCATCAGCACTATATACCACTGAGTAGTTAAAAACACCACTGAAGTCACAAAAGAGCACTCCGACATACCACGTGTCATTTCTAGCTAGTTTCTATGCTACAATGAACTGTTATCACTCTTCAGTTTAAATACATTCTACATGGCCAAAAACTGAAACGTCATACATTCTGGACATCTACAATGTAAATTTTATTACAACATCCAGAAGAAAAACTGCTTTTGCAAGCTCTTCTTTCTTCCTAAAGTAGAAAGCCTAAACATAAAGCTTGATCCACTTGGAAAAAAACCCCACCCAACAAGGAGCACTGGTAAAATTTCTATATTTCTTTAATGACATTTTAACAACCAGGAAACTGAACAGATTAATTTAAACACATTTAGCTTTGAAAACTGAAGTTAGTGAAAACTTCATTATGTATTAGCACTGAAAAGTAACCATCCTACAAATAAATTTTACTGTACTGAAGATATTTTACTGTAATAAGGTACCGTAACATTACTGTAGATTTGTACCATACATTGGACAATAGCCAAGAGTATCTCTGGTTCACATGTCAGCATAATCAGAATAAATTTAGTAAATTCAAAACTACTCTCTTTTTGCCTCACTAGAGGTACTAAGGGCTTTGAGTATAAAATTTCATAAATCCGAAGATGCAACATTTCATCTACTGGAGAAGATGCCAATGACTTCATTCACTCTGCATTTAATCAGTAAGCGCATTCCAACAACGGCAGTTATCAATAGTTATCAACCAAGACAGCTATAACTAAGATTAAATGTCACAACAGAATGAAATAATAGACAAATTTTCTATACACTGGAAATAACTGTTGCTGAGTTGATCTAAAGCTCTATGTGTGTGTGTATATATATATAAAAAAAAATAAAGTGTGCATGTGTATATATATTCATTTTTATATATACATAAGTGTCTGTGTATGTATGCATGTGTATATGGAAAGGTTACATGGCTGTAGTTCCCCTAAAATACATTACTTTGATATATCCTTTTCCAAATAAGAACTAAGGCAGTTCCCTCTAATAAAGCCAGAGGTTTAGGAATGCTGCCTACAGTCATCAAAATAAAACAAAAGAACAGAGCATTATTACTTGTAGTAATTCTTGGTCACTTCTTTCGGGAAAAAGTTCCTTCAGTGTTTGCAGCTTTGCATCCCTGATGTCTTCCTTTTCATCCTCCTTCACAGCTGGCAGCTCATCCCCACCATTTACATATGATGCCAACTGGGGTAGTTCATCTTCAGGCTGTTCATCATCATCAGACTGTTCAGAGCTACGATGTATGGAGGAGGAGAACAAGAATTAAAATTTATTTTTGCTTATGAACGTTTTACTCCGGCAGAATGTTACTGTAAACCAAAACCAACAGGATCACACAAAACGTGTTTAGATGCATTCAGGAACACTGAACCAACTTGTACCCATGGTGATACCTTCTATTCAGGACAAAATAAAGCATATATGATTAAGTAAAGTCTTCTGACACATTTCAACTTAGCAAAGGAAAGAAGAAAGGAGGAACAGACAAGGGAAATTCCATGACTTACCCTCATATTGTGCTTATAAAAGGTTACCTGCCAAATTAGCAACAACCATCTTAACACATTTCATCATTTCAACTACCTGAATTACATCAGACCATCTCAAGTCTGTCTCAGTCTTGCTAGTATATATTTGCCCAACAGATAAACAGATGTGGATAAATTCTTTATAAAAACTTTCCAGGTGCAGTATCAACTCTGTCCTAGTTATCAGCTCACTGAGAAAGAAAATTCAAAAATCCTTACACAGCGTCTTAAAGATCTAAATGTGGGAAGAACATTCCTGAAAAAAGCAAAGTCCTGAACTAACTGCAAAATTTATTCTTAGAGATAACCTACAGGAAAAGCACAGACAAGACTGAACGTAAACACAGTTCTCCCATCCTACTGCCCTCCATAGACACATAAAAATCTCGTTTCCTGAACGAAAATTAATTGAACAATATGGAGTTTGCCATTTCATAGGGACAACACCATCAAAAAGGCTTACCTACAGGTCTCTTCATACAGATATAGATAAAAGACTAAAAATAAACCTGTTTTTCCTCACTGTATCTTTGTTTAGCAGTTGCAACAGGCAGATTGCAATACAAGTCTGAAAAAAGTAGTAGCACACCACTCACACAGAAGATACACACTACTTTGAAACAACTGTTCATCAAATAATCCTTTTCTCCCTATCCTGTTCAAAACACACACACACACACAACAACATGCACTGTGGTTGTGCCTCTTAAGAGAAAAAAAATAAAGAAATCCTCGAAACAAAAAATAACCCAAATTCCTCTACAATCCACCAAGCCATCTAGTTGTAAGCTTTGGAAGGTGAATCCAGCACCTACTGTAAAAAAAGTCTTAGTGAAATGGCATATTAAAATTCTATTGGCATATTTCAGATCTTTTTGCCTTGATAAGGAAAGACGTTTCTTTATAAACTGCATTTAAAAAGAAAAATCAATCCAAATGGGAATGGTAACACTGCAATTACCCTATCCTTTCCTGTTGGGGATTAACGTCTAGATACTTGCCAACAGAGCCAGAGTTGCACACATCGTAAATCTTGCCCTCTCTGTATAATCACATTCTTATCAAGCGTGAAGAAAACACTCATTTAATTGCTACATGAGTACAAATGACCCACAGAACCTCATGTTAGAGTTCTGCTTTTTTCCAACAGAGTCCAGACAGTGACTCTGGTAGTGAAGCCTGTGGTACACTTCCTTTTAGGAAAGTCACACTTTCTGCTCAATCCCTTATTAAGGATAAGGAGGGCTGGGATACCCTGCAAAAAGAAATTCACAAAACCCCCAAACACTAGGTAACACATGCACTAAAATGCACAGATTGCCTGATTCTGTGCAAAGCCAGGCTAAATTCAGCACAAGCCAGAGCTCATAAGCCTGGCCAGATCCAAGCTAACTCCTGCCACACTCTCAATTTGTTTATTAGCTCAACCAGAACTGCACTTGTGAGACAGCTTAGTGGGTTCAGTACACATCGATTAGCATCGTGCCAAAGTGTCAGGCACTGGGATGCCTGGTGCATAAGAGACAAGTGGCTACGCAGAAATAATGAAGAGTACAAGAGAATGTAGCTTATGTTCATCAGTCCCACAAGGAGCCGCTTCACTGTCCATCTCTCACTCCCAGTAATTGAAATACAGTCTAGAAATCACAAGCTGTGGCTCTTCACGTTGGATCCTGCATGGCTTATTAGTGTCAACCCCACATGGTACAAAACCGCTTGTACTGCTTCCAAACCAGTGTAACTACATTTACACAGCACGGCACACAGGCCAATTTGGTGTATGCAACCAGCTTGCTGTCTCTGTATCCTCGCACAATCTACAACTTAAACCATAGAGAGAAACAGGAGTTCACTCCGCTAACTACTAATTTTTTATTTTTTTCTTACCAAGTATCTGCCTTAAGTTGAAACTTTGGGGAACATGCATTAAAAAAAACCATAAATCAAGAATTTCAGGTAACAGCAGCAGAGAAAAGCATTATTTCGTTTCTGCTGACAAGCTCCAGTAACTCCATACTCCGCTTAAGGACTGAAAATCTGACAAGAGACTATGCCTACAAAGGTTGCTACTCCCATAAAAGTTTTACACAGATTAGTTCAGCCAGACTATCAAAAAAGCAGGGCAAGCCATCTTGTTTTGCTTAGCACAAGAATATTTAAGGGGCACAGACAACTACCACATTTCAGTCACACAGACATATATACTAGCAGATAATAAATTGCAGGGGTTTCTTAAAACCATTCCAACTGGTTGCGCAAGATGTCTGTCTACATCTTGTGTCTCTTGCACTCTCAATGCTGCCTTATTAGCACCCACGCAAGTGACTCTTGCACATTATTCTCTTCTCTCCCAGCTTATTCAAAAATATAAATTTCCAAATCACTAAAGAAAAAGTTTTCACTAAGCACAGCAACTAATACTTAACTTTAGCTCAGGAACTCTTATATTACACACTGAAGCTCTGCTTGCTTTCCTGTCCACTATGATTTCATAAAAAAATGAAACAAGCTAAAATTAACTCCCATATAGTTTAAAACTAATAAAGCAAATATTTTATGGTTAAGTTTTCAAGTGCCATTAAAAGGATTTCAGAGGGGCAAAGGCACAAACATATAATGAACATCACACGTATCATTCAACATCACAGAACTCCTCCCTTGTAAGTGCCTTCTCTAAGAAAATGGCTTAAGAGCTGGATTCTTCTTCCCTGGAAATCCAGCAGCTGGGGGCAGGTAAATCAAACCAATAAACCAGAACCTAGCCTCTGATTTTCAATTCAGGATTTCAATTTAGAACATCACACCAGGTTGCACAAACATTACAGAAAAATGGCTTAAAGCATACATTACAACCACATCTCTCCTTGGAGCCCTGTTTTCTTTTGCAGCACTGAAGTTTCTTGGTTCTTCATCTTCACTGTCCGAAGACACATCTAGGAATTGTACGCCTCTTCGATGCTTGAAGTAAGATTGCTTCCTTGTCCTCTTGGCTTCAGGAGTTTCTGGGATGGCAGAGTACCCTGTGCAAACCATTTCAATAGGAGAAAAGACAGGAGACAATGACTTTAACTTCAAATATTTATCTGTACTTATATTTAGCTTATATTTATGAACTGATGTATAAGCATCAGATAGCTTATACACAGCAACCATTTAAACAGAACTCACATCCTTATGCACAGAAAATTCTTGTAAGCTGTATTCCTTAAAGTAGTAACTTACCTGGCAAAGGATCCTCAGCCCTCTTACACCAAACAAATTTTTATACCACAAAGTTTAAGAGATCATGTATTTTAGATTAAAAACTACTTATAAATACATTTTTATTTTTGGAAAAATGAATAATCAGCAAAATTCTCAACGACTTCCAGGTTGATCAGGACATGGATAGAAACATACTGGTGTATCTGATGGCTGATTTATGATCGGCTTCTCTTGATAGCTTTTCAGAAGGTGAACGTCAGTGTTATACTGCAGAAAATTAGAAATCTACATCGAAGAACTTGACAGTTAAGTTGCAGCTCCTATAGAGATATAATCTATTTAGCCCGTCTTTTCTACATTATGCTCCAGTGGATTGTTAACAAGGAAACTTAGCATATGGAAGGATGCTTTGTGTTATATACGAAGCACCAGGATATACAGAATCTATACATAACCAGGATATGTCACTGTGAAGACATCTCATGAATCATATACTACCTTCAATGACACTTGCAAAATTGACCCAATATGCGTGCATTAGCATGTATAACTTTTCAGTTCTGAGCATGCTTATAAGACAACCAAAAGCATAAGCAGCCAGTCTGTTCATATAATTCCTGAATTAGTAATGACTAATGTATAACTAAATCCCTCAATGGCAGCTACACCCGAAACCAACTGCACGCACATACATAAATGGGGAAAACATGACCACACAGGGAAATCTACACAAAACCTGACATACAAAATAGGTCTTGAAGCTGAAGCAGAGAGAGGATTAGCACACAAAAACCAAATCAAAAAGCCCACACTTAATTAGGCTTTGCCCTGTTGCCCTTTATCAGCACAGTACCAAATGGAGCTAAGGCACAGTATGCTCCAACTGCATGTATTGTGTATTTCAAGGTGATTCTAGAACTCTGATGCTCCCGTATAAGCCTGGGCAAGGTAAAACACATGGCTCAATCCATTGCCTATGGAGACTAGAACTGTTCTGCTACCATCTTTAGAAAACCAGAAGGAAAAAACACAATTTTTAGTTGATAGACATGGACCTGGAATGTGCAGCTTCTAGCTCTTCTGTCTTTAAACCTGCATTAAACCAAACTGAATACTTGGATGCAACTGACACCTCTTAAGTGTGCTATTTCACGTCAGTAATTGAAGAAAGGCACTCAAGGCATTTTGCGGAATGTATGAGCCAAGAACTGTACATCGCCTGACCTAGTGCAGCAGTCCCATGCATTCAAGACTTCATTCCTTTCTACCACTTTACCATTTTTACAGCCAGTGCTGGAAAGAAAGAATAGTTGGTAAGTCGAGTAATTTAGTTTAAGACCAGACAAATTATGGACCCCGGAGGCATATGACTAAAGGAAGGAAGAAAACTCATGGAGCAGAGAACGTGACAGCTACAGAGATTATTTTCTGTATGAAAGTAATCTTGCAGAAAATAAATTTAAAATAACTCACTGTGGCAGCATTTGATGGAAAAAAGATAAATCCTAAAAGTACAAGCAATTGGCTGACACAGGAAACTACCAGGTGATATTGGCTTTGAAAGGGAAAGGTACCAAACAAACTTAAATAATACGCTACCAAATGTTACACAGCACACTACTGAAAAGGAAGAAAAGAACCTGAAAATGGAGCTTAATGCTGATTAAAGGGATGGGAGCAAGTGTAATTCAAACTTCTTTAATATCCATGAGGAAATGTAAATAAGCCGTCAATGACAGTTCAAAAAAGCAATTGTTGAAGCCTTAAGTCTTCAGATGACCTTAGCTATGCATAGGAAAAATCCTACCAAAAATATGAAACACACTTCTAACCAGACATTAGTTCATCTGTTTGGAAACAGAGAAGCAAGAAGAAGGATGAGCACATAATCACTGCCATCTCAGCTTTTAATTCACAGAAGAACATCACAGTCTGTCAGAGAGTTAGTTACAACAAGTAAGAATTCTCTTCTTTCAGCATCCTGTTTCAGCAGAGAAACCCATGTTTTAATTTCCATCTAAAAATCTCTGTAATCCGGCACTTACGCATTTCTTACTGACCGGGTTTAATAAGAAGGGGTTTGTCTGTCTTTTGTGCCAAAGGAGCATCTGCTTCCCAGGTGACTGGCAAGTTTTACCTCCTATGTGCTGCTGCCTCCGCCCAGCCCTCACTCACTTCTCTGCTCCTCATCCAGGGGCTGGCAAACCACAGCCGCCTCCTGCACCCCTCCTGGCTGATCAGGACAAAGGTCCCCTGGCAGCAAACGCACACACACACACAACGGGGACCCCTCCAGTCGCTGGCCTTAGACACCCAGCAGTCTCGCCACTTGCCGGCACTGGAGCACAGGAGCCTCCAGGGCCCGCACCCCACTCCGTCTGTGGGCACAGACCCTCTCGCACAGGCCTGCGGACCCGCACGCCGTGGATCTCTCCACTCACTACCCGGTGGCTGGCACTGGGTCCCCTCGTCTTGGGCTGCCCCAATGCACAGATGGGCAACTCGGACCCTCTGGTCCCTCCCTGGCTTCCCAGGCCGCTTCCCCTGGCACCCCCTTCCCTCTGCAGGGGCTGCCCTGGGGGGGTGCACCGACACGCAGGCTCTGCAGCCCACACCAGCCGTCACTTCATTTTCCACTCACTTTGGCACCTCCAGCTGCTGGCACCCCGGACCCATGGTGACCCTGCTCTGCACTCCAGCTGCTGGCACTCAGACCCCCATGCACACAGAACAGATTCCCCTCACCCAGGAAAATAGCTAGAAGATTTTAATAAGACAGGACTGACAGGGCACGGCCAGACAAGTACACTGGCCTGTCTATGGGTAACCAGCCCCTGTTATCCCCTTATCCCTCTATCTTCTCCTGACTTGTTCCTCTTCAAACACTGATCCATCCACTTTCCCACCTTTGGTTCCTCCCCTTAAATATCCCATAGGAAATTTTGTACAAGCCTAAGAAGCTCTTACACTCATCTCATAAGAAGTCCCATACCCGTAAAGGCAGGAGCCTCCCCCTCAGCCTGAATGGTGCTCCCAATAGCCTTGCTGTTGACCCATGGCGACGGACATCACCCTTGACTCATGGAGCTGACTGCCCTCCTGCCAGAGCCCTTGGAGAAGCCAGGGCAAGGGCCATCCCTCCGATCACGTTATTGGGGCTCCCCCACCCCGCCACTGTGCTTCTGTGCGAAGATGAGCCTTTTACCCCATGACAGGACACAACAAGTCCCACCCATGTAGTTGGTATCGAAGAAACACGAGCTCCCCACTGTTGATAGCAGCTGATTTACATTGTAAGAAGATGGGTGAGAACACAGAGCAAGAGAGAACAGGTAGAAGAAACCCCAAAAATAGAGAAAGAATAGCTATGGCTTATTAAGAGCCTCAGTGAAGGATGACAAACAGTAATATACTCTGAACTGGGGTGGCGGATGGATGAAAAAAAAAAAATCCCCACACACATTTCCTACACCAAAGAGCTTTGAATCATGAATAAGAAACCAATGAAAGCAATCATGAATAAGAGACCAAAACAATTACACAGGCAAGGTGCAGGAGAGGCAGCTACAAAACCCCTGTGAGAGTTTGAGTTTTAATGATACAACTATCAGTGTTAACTATAAGTGTCATATAAAAGAATTTTACATCCTCATAATGCAAATACAGCATCATGGGCATCCTCTCCCTCTAGCGCATCAATCCTTTCTTAAAACTCACGTGCCTATAATGCAAATGCCAGCAGTGCTTCTCAGCTGCTAACTCTGAAACTGTAATTTCAGCTGGAAATAAAGGTAGTTTCTTCTGCCTCCGTTCACTGACACAGAAATTTGCTGAGTCAAGTTACTACAGAGCATAATGCCAGTTTCCAAAGCTGATTTGCCAGCAAAGACAGACACACAAGAGGCTAGAATAAATTCATCTGATAATCAAATGCAGAAGTGAACTACATGGTGTCCAATTCCTTCATCTGTGATAAAAGGCCTCAAATTTAATTGAGTTACCGTAAAAATCTAAACCTTTTCTATTATTTTCAAAACACGATAAAGGATTAGGGTACTGATTTTTAGAAGAGGTAAAAGTCTCACTTGTCAAAGTTACCTTCTTATCTTGAACAGCCCATACCTGTGTAAACTTCGCATCCCTAAAAATTGCTAGCTCTGAAGCAGTAACATACTGTCCCAAAACAGACCTCCCTGCAACCAAGACCAACATGTTGTCAGTAGAAAGCTCCTCAGCAGTACCTTCTTCTATCTATCCATGTTCAGAAGCAGACATGTTGTCCTTGACACAGTTGCTTTCCTTTATCTGAAGGCCGTCCAAGTTTTAAGATGAATACAGGACAAGAGCAAGAGAGATCTTTGGGAATGTATCAAACATTTTTATTAAATTTAAACATAAAGATGCAGGCAAACGTATTTCAGCAATTCCTCTCTAGCAAAGGAAAATAAAGGACAAAAATGCTGAAGGTTATAAAGTTGGGCTAGTTGAGCAAGAGCTATCACAATAAGACAGAAACATGAGATCCATAAAAGATGTGAATAGAAATATCAAAACAGGTCTACAAGAAACATGAGAAGTTCACATCTCTACTAAATTAACAGAATTGATCAAGCCAGTTTTCATGATCTTTGCCTTGTATGTTAGACTATATTCCAAATGTATTCCTCCTGCAAGTAGCATGACACACAAATGACAGGTCCTCATGACAGCTTTCCTAAGTAGCATTCTTAATGGATTTAAAAAAACCCCAAACAAACAACAAGGAAAGTTTACAAAAATAACACAGTCTTAAAAATAATTGTATTCTTTACAATATAAACCTTGGAAGAAGTTTAGATTCAAATTAAAAGAGTATTTACTGTTTCACTTGGTGACATTTCATTTTATTTTTACTTTAAATAGCAATCACTGTCCAATGTTCATGACAACTCCTAACTCCTATACCTATGAAATGCTGAGTTGCCTGGAAAAAGCGTTCTCTCGAAAAAGCAATTATTTCCTTCTCCCCCTCCTCCACCTATCCCACTGAAGAGAATCCCTTATTAATGGAGGGAAAGGGCGAACAGAAATTACATATGTAATATGGAGTCCTCATATTTAGAGCAGATTATAACCTTGTAGAGGAGTAACAGATTAAACAGTTTTTGCCACAGCACGTAATTACTGGAGGCTGAAATTCCTGATTATAGGCGATTAAAAAGGACTAGTAAGGAATGCCTGCCATCATAAGACCAGTGTTTGACTCTAAGGCCAGAGATAAGAAAACACAGAAGTACCCCCAACTAGAAATGTAAACAACAAAACCAAAACCCAACAATAACTGATTTTTGCTATCATACAAAGAGACTCTATGAGAATAACTGGCTCAAACTGTCTATGATTACATGGAGACAGTGTTAGGTTATGGATGAAGGTATTCAAATGCAACTGGTTCTATGATAGAGCAAATATTTTGTTTAGTTTAGTCAGTAAATGCACAGATTCAACTGCTCTTGAAAAAACTTCACCTTGAAATGCTTTGATTTTTTTTAATAAAAAAAAAAACCACCTCACTACAGTCTTTTAGGAAGCATATACCTAATGCAGAGCTGTAATTCTAAATACCACCTTCTACAAAAACCATACATCACACTCAGAGAAAGCCAGCCTCTTCTCTCCCAAATAAAAACAAAACTGAGGTAGTACTAGAGGCTCACCACATTTGCTAACACTGCACAACAAACATTGTCAAATGAAAATTGCCACTCAGTTTTGGAAAGCAGTATCAAAAATGCATGCTGCTCAAGTCTACATGCTAATTAATGTTCCATTTTCAAAGAAAAGTCTTTTTCATTTGCTAAAATAATCCTAAATGTCAGTGTCACTCTAAGGTGCTTCTTAAAGAGACCATTTTAAAATGACGATTACTTCAACGTATCTTCCCACGAATCCTCAGAAAAGTTCACTAGGCACCGCAGTCATTACTTTTTCCCAGAAATGCTTTAAAGCAGAATTATACTCTACAAACTGTGACATAAGCAAAAAGACATGACTTCCTCAGATCATAAAGAAAGTGACAACAGATGAGAACAAAAACAAGCAGTCCCAGTGCAAGTGAACGATGTGACACTTTCAACAATGTGACCCAAAAGTGCAGTCATTTGTGTTATATAGTTGAATAGTACAGAAAAGATATCAGCAAAATTAGCCGTCAATATAAGGACTGTATATAGCAGTTTAATTTCATCTACAACTTTTATTTCTATTCATCATTAAAGCTTCGTAAGCATGCTTTTTGTATACAAATCTCATTTTGAAATTCATGACTGTAATTATTCCAATTGTAGAAGTGGAGCAGAACTATATTAGAAGTATAGAAATTAGAATAACCTCGTTATCTTAGTACACCAAGCTACTTACATAGTTAAAAACATCTAATTGAAAACTAAGAAGATCGTTTCACTGTTATCTTAACAGACAACTAGAAACCAAATGTGTGTATCATTTAGTAAGTAATACGAATTTTTACAAAAAATTGTATTAATCCAATGCACTTTTCCAACTCTTTAGTGAGGTATCTTTCAGATATAATTTGGTAACTGACCCCATAGTTGGTTTCTGCCCCTCTGTTAAGTAATGTTCAGAATTGCCACCTACAATTTGACTACAAAGTCACTGCAAGCCTGCGTAATTTTGAATATACACAAGTGTATAAAGACAACCAATTATTTTGGCCATCATACTACAAATTGCTTACTGAAGTGTAAGGTATGCGTGTTCAACACAAAGCAACAAGAAGCATTACATACATACATACCCAGGGTGCAGAACAATCAACCAATATTAGTTCGTTCTGGGAAAACCAAAAAATTGGCTAAAAAGATAATGGTGTTTTATGACACAATAGGCATTATCTGACTATTTTTTCCAAGATGAATGAAACTAAAACAATCATAGTTTTTCATTGGATGCATATTTCAGGACACTTGACAAAACAGAAATCTAAAGAAATCTCTGGGAAATGATACTGAACCATTAGCGCTCCTGAAGGAAAAAGTCTGATTTTAAAATTCTTTTTACATCGACAATATGATTGCATTGATGCCAAGTTAAATAGGACAAAAACAGCCATCAGCCATTCAATTTTTTTTTTGTTTGCATAAGCAAAATAAAGAACACTCTCCTCTTGTTTCACCACTTTCATGTACCAGTATTTTGTGAATCCACTGCATTTCTCTTCAGAAGAAATAAGAGTAATCGTTGTCCTCACATGAATTATTGAGCATTCGGGCAAGTTATTTTTCGTTAACTTGGTGTAAACTGCTTCTTGTACAAGACAACTCAATACTTTGACTTATGTATTTAGCAGTAGTGAGAGCACACACAGTGCCATAAGCTAGTCACCTCTGTACCTTTTCCATGATAATACAAGAAAAAAAACCAAATAGCTCTGTTTTATTTGACCCAGAGCAAGAAAACTTCTGTTTTCTTGTCACTAATTAGGAAACAAGGAGGACAGGCAGCCGCTAATCAAATCTAGTTTCCCCTTTTACAATTAAGCACCTCATATCCTGCAGACAAAATTTGAGTGTTTTATTTTCCATTAACTTTTATAGATGTAGAAAATGTTATGTGATTTTTAAAATGGTCCATTTAAAGGAATTTTAAATGGGTTACATAACAATAAGGCGCAAATAAGTGAATAAAGTCACCAAACAACTCCATCTTCTTTAACCACTCAAGATCTGTGACAGATGAAACACTATGTAAATGCAAAATACTAGTAATTACGTCTCAATTTTAAATGTTAATTAGCACCCCAGTTCTATACTGTGTCCATGGACTCATTTGAGTCAGCCACTTGCTGTAATTTTGTCTGCACTTCTACTCTACTCTGTTTTACTGGTAGTTACCATTGTCTCCCACTATTTTCCTCACAACTACTTGGCCTTCCACAACAGTTCCTCTTCTAGGCTGCCCTTCATCTTTCCTTTTATTACCTTAAGTCTAAACTCACACTCATGCCTCTAAATTGGATGTTACATCCCTTCTCCTCCTCAATCCTACACCTGTAGAATATAAGCCAAGGGAGACCAGTATTTTAAAAAGCAGCTCCAAAGTTTGTTGGCCTTGGTAGTTATGGTCTACCTACATGCTTCCACTGACAAAGTCAAGTCCACAGGCAGATGGAAGGAAAAAACGCAGTATTTTTAAAAAACGAACCACAAAGACAAACAAGCCACAAAGCAAACAGCACCATCCATTTTCACACCTATGTTCACAGTTCCAGAAGGGTACCTGCTTTCTGTAACTCCTACACCTACAAGACAGTGACTTAACACACAGAGGAAGACGGCACCTGTTTCAAAGCGCACTTCCCCAGAGTGCCAGGTTCTCATGCAATCCATTACAAAGCACACACATACAGAAGCCACAACTAACAGTTGCTTGCTTCCTGTGTTAAGCTCTCCCTGCCACCAAAACATCCTCTCTGCTAGTGGACAGACTACTTAACTCCAGATTGGCAACCCTCAAGCCAAGATTTAGAGGGCTTTTTTGTATATTTTTAAGCATAAAGCATCAATTGATATTTACTAATGTAAACATGAAAGCACTCCAGCCAGCTGAAAACAGTCAACCTGCACAAAAGCCAGATTTATGTAATAGTAAACACAAATTTACTACAATATTGATTTGGTTCACCTTTAAAAGGGGAACTCCTCCATGTACGTGAAAGGTTCTGTTATCGCCTAGATAAGGTACTATGATAAACTGCCTTCCGCCAAGGGAAAGTCATATGCAAAACCAACGTAGTTAAACACCAACTGATATGGTTGCTCCATTACTGACTAAATGCATAGCCAAAGTCTGTCTGATCTCTCCAATAACACTTGTATCTTGATATCTGTATCAGAAGTCATATGGAATGTCCGAAATGTATAAAATAATCAGCAATCATGTTCTTCCATTCTTACTCCTTCAGTAAGAAAAAAGCTACTGGTAAGTGTGATTACGCAGCTGACAGCCATTACAGTTGTTTATTAGCATTAACTGATGAAACTGAACAGAAACAGCACACCTCTAGCATATCAGCCAAACAAACCAATAAATTACTACACAGGGAAGATTTTCACATTTCCATGAAAACCACAAGCTACTGCCAGAAAAAAACAAACACTGCTACAAAACTATGAGCATGATCAGCTTGTGAGAATCAGCAGCAGGTTTCTCAGCTCTTTACAAAACCAGGCCCAACTAAAAAGAAACGGTTTTCTTTCTTTTCAGTTTTATCTGTGATACTTCACATTGCATTAGCTTAGGACGCTAGTGAAAAAGTTAAGTCTATGTAGTGTTGCATTTATCAGACAACTAAAGGGTGTTTGGTTTTTTTTCCTTTGAAAACCCTGAGATACTGTAGTAGTGTAAAATAAGTATCAGTAGTGTAAAATAAATATCAGTATAGACAATTAAGAATTAGGAAAGCCTAACGTACTTTACACGTTTAACTTGTAGCTTGTTTACTCAACTGAAAAAAGTCATTTCAGCTTGAGTTATCAGAAGGTTTCAGACTTGACTGTAAATGCACAGGTTCAATCACAGCAACCACTGCTTCAAATAAGGATACTTTGTGGAAATTGCCGTGAAATACACGGGCATAGAAAAGCGCATTTGTAAAACAACCAGGGGGAAAAACCACCCAACAAAAAAACCCCCAAAGACAACATTTATTTTATTTCTAGAAATGAAGTACTTGTGCTGTTCTTAG
Source organism: Dromas ardeola (assembly GCA_013398915.1). Classification (NCBI taxonomy): domain Eukaryota; kingdom Metazoa; phylum Chordata; class Aves; order Charadriiformes; family Dromadidae; genus Dromas; species Dromas ardeola. The sequence goes on from VYZM01023224.1 coordinate 439,219, forward strand.
GTGCCATGCGGAACACCTGACTCACCAGTTCCCTCTGTCACATCCGAGGCTGGAGTGTCTGGCCTGCTGCTCTCCTCTGTCCCTTCATCCTCCTCCCCTGCCGCAGCAGCCGAGCTGGCTGCCCGCACCTGAGCCGCCGGCGGGGAGGCGGGCTCCTGCCGCTCCGCGTTTTTCCTCTTCCTCTCGAAGCGAAAGCGGTCCAAGTTGTAGAGGCTCATGTTCTGAGCCGACCGCTCCCGACCGGGCGGCTTCTGCAGGAAAAGCCGGGGAGAGATATCTAAGCGGCTCCTCAGACCCAGCTCGGAAAGACGCCGCCCGAGAAACCGGCTCCCCCCGTTCCCAGGGAAACGGGCGCCCAGCGGCGCTGTCAGGCGGCGGGGCGGCATCTGCCCACCGCCTTCCTCCCGCTCCCGTTCCCCCGGACCCGACCCCCGCCACCATCTTCTCCTCCTCTTCCTCCCTCCCCACACACGGCGCCGGCATCCCCCGCACCCCGGCCACGGGCCCCGCACGCACCTGCCGCGCACCGGGGCCGGGGCCGACACCGACGGGGCGCCGCGGGCGGGCGATAGAGGAAGGGAAGCAGCAGCGACACCGGCCGGACCGGCCTCCGAGGCACCCGGCAGCGGGGCGGGAGGGGCTGCCGGGCGGGTGGCGGGGAGCACGACGCTCCCCGATGGCGGCAGCAGCAGCAACGACCCGCTCCCTTCACACCCGATGCGCGGTGGCGTCGGCGCTCGGTTATGACGTCACCGCCCCCCCCACCAATGACCTGGCCCGGACGGGGCGCGCGGGCGCCTGCGCCTTCGCGCCTTTTCCCGCGCGACAAGCGTGGGGCGGTTCTTTCTCCCCGCGCGCGTGGGGCGGCCGTTGGGTTCCGCGGGGGCAGAGGAAGAGCGGGGCGGCGGCGACGACGGCGACGACGGCTTCAGGGGGCTCCGTGTGGCGGCCGAGGGTCCCCTCGGAGGCCCGGCCTCCACGCGTGGGCGCTGCCGCGGGGCCTGAGCCGCCGGGAGCCGTCCCGTCCGGGCCGCTGGGCCTGCGGGGCTCGCCGCAGCCTCAGGCAGCCGCCCCCTCGGCGTGACAGAGTGGGCTTGCAGCGTCCAGCCCCCGGCACTGCGCAGATGCCGTCGTGATCCCGAGTGATTGCGTGTTCCTCTCCTCCCACCTTGAAAAGTTTGGGTGGGTGTCCGCGACAAGATGGTCGTAAAAGCCCAGGAGCTGTAAAACACAGGATTTAGGGGCAGTTTTCAGTCCAGGTTCCTCGGCACGTGCCCAGGATCGCGTCCCTTCGTCACCATGTGGCAGTGGCGTCTGCGCAGGCAGTGGCCCACGGGGTTGGCTGGCATCGCAGCGAGAACATCACCAGGCCTGAAATGGCGTCCCTCAGTACCGTTAACTGGCAGAGAGGTACCGAAACGGCCTTTGCACATCTGGCCTTCACATACTGGCTGCCTGTGAAATAAAGCGCTTCAAGGCCTGGCAGAAATGAGTAAGTGTTGCACTGGGTATAACAGGTGCAGAAAGCTGTTAAAAACATTCTGGAGAAGTTGTGCTAGCTAACAGAAAAACAGAAAAAAAAGCCACTTCCCCATGCGTCACGCCAGCTCTGTAGCACCGGCGTCGCAGAGAGCTCCTTCGCCCTTGACGTTATTTGCCATTTAAATTGCAGTAGCCCAAACACCTGAGGAAGGGTCATGGCGGTGCTGTGCTAGGTTCGGTGCCGCTGCCAGCATGACTTGCTACCAGGCTGCGTGGAGGCAGGGCTGACTGTGTTGTCTGACAAACTTGCTACAGCCTGAAAGCTGGAGGTGAGCCACGTATTTCCAGAAATGCCACCTATGCATATGTTTCCTCTCTTTGGAAATTTATTTCTACCAAATTAGTTTATATCACCAGCACTTAGCAAATCTAGGTCTTAAGTACCTCATACTGAATCATCATCATCATCATCGTAAGTAAGTTTGGTTTTCTGAAGGGAGCTCTCATGGAAGTTGTTTGGTGCTCCCTTTGCCATTGTGTCTTTTACAATGCATCGTGGTGCTCAGCAGTCCTGTTCATTCATCACGAGCAGCTGGTTCGACTCATTTGTGCACGTTTCCAGTTCTGCCCCATCCATCAGGCAAACAGCAAGGAAAAGTGGTAAGGGCTTCAAAAGGCTGTTCCGTCTCGCACATCTAAGTGGCAAACCCACCTCTCATATTTATCAGTAATGTCTCCTCTTACTACAGCCTCAGGGCTGTGGCAGAACAATTTGCCATTTTGGTGTGTGCGAGAGCGAGAAAATAAAACTCAGTACTGAACAGGCAGATAAGCTTTGAGGAGCAAAAGGATTTGGAGGAACTGCTTTTCAATTCAAGCTTCAGTGAAGATGTCTTGCCTCCAAATCAAATACTAATTTAGTATTTGGATAGCAGATGAGTTGAAATTGGTTGGAAGCTGCATTGTATTAATCCCAAATTGAAATAGTAAGTTGCAGCTGAATGTGTAAATGGAACGGAAGACAGATTTCCCACTCAGAGGTGGATGCCAAGGTACAATTGGAGTTGCAGATGTGGCTGGTGGTGGAACAGTAGATGGTGCAGAGATCATCGGAGGTTATCCCCTGAGTTTATTCTCTGAGGAGGGCTAAATTATGCTGGAGAAGGATGAGTGCCTGGGCTAGAGACACTGTTGACAAAAAGGCAACTGGTCTAGGGCTCTCATAGTAGAATTCTGCTTTGCCACTCATATCTAAGATAAAAAATGCAAACAGCATGTCAGCCTGAAAAGGGGAGAGGGATCTGCCTGTCAACACAGGGTCTGGCTACTACCAACTTGAAATTCCACCCACTTGAAAGGCAAGTTACCCCCCAAAATGGGAATAAAGCAGTTTGTAGGTACATCAAAAGCTAAGCTGTGTGAGGGTTATAGGAGGAAAAAGGATGGACCGTGAGGACGCCGTTTGTACTGATGTTAGCATCTCTGATGTGATTGCCTCACGCAAACTTAGAGCAACGCATATAAACATCTATAGTTTAAGAATCCTAACAAGACTTAGACCACTCTTCCCATGAGGAAAGGATAACAAAATATGTGTGTGATAGGTGTTAAGCCGCGTTGCTTGACTGTGGGAACACAGTCAAACAATGACGGTAAATCTTTAGCGAGGAATAGACTGTGAAGCTGAAAAGCTAAAAGAGTAATATAGAAGAGTTGAGAAAGATGAAACTGGAGAAAGCAAGTGTAAATGGGAGCGTACATTCAGGTCATTTGTGAATTATTTTTATTTATTAATTATTTATGATTACAAGGCAGTCAGGACCGCCAGTCTTGGGGGAAAAAAAAAAAAAAAAGACATGAATTCCAGAACTTGGGAGAGAAAGCAAGTACAAGCTAAGAAAACAGTGAAAATGAAAGGAATTAAATTCAACACTCCAGAACATGTCAGATTGTAAAAGCATTGTGTTAACAGGAATTAACATGAACCTAGAAAAAGCTGCAGCAGATTATTTAAGGTTTTTACAGTACTTTGAACTTGAAAAGACTAGGTAATTGGTAGGTATTAGTATTATTAACAAGCTATTGTGAATTTCTGGCAAGCAAGGCAGGCAAAATGCCTTTTTTTGAGGTGCTAATGGCAACAGTTAGCTTATACTTACTGGAGAACTGACAGATTGCTGTCTGCTATTGTTTTGAAGGCTGATTTGTGAGATTTTTTTGAAGAATGGTAGCAGAAATTTAAAAAGAATCTATTTATATACAGAATTGCTTTACATGCAACATTAGAGCTGTTAAATTTGATGTGTTCTTGCTTAAACTACAGCTTTCTTGCTATGCCAGAGATAAAGAGCATACCAGATGGTATGTAGGCCTTCTGAGATATGATTATGAAAGTTTATAGAGCAGTGATAAATATTAATGGCCCAAACACTGAGAGGAGCAAAAGAAAACAAAAATATCAGATTAAAGTTACTCTTTTTGAAATTAATGCAAATTGAATTTGCATTATCTGTAGTAGAATTATATTCAATTTTAAGGGTTTGATAATAGGAATTAAAATCTCTCCAGATACAGAGTCGCATTTTATGTTACATTTTACAAGTTAACAAGGTGTTAGTAAAATTTTTGCTCATTAGTAAACAAGGAGCCAAGACAAAATGTGTCTATAGCCATTCCTAACAAGTCTCTTTTGTTTCAACCGTTGTTCTTTCATCTTTGATTCATGCCCTTTTTGTGCCCTGACACTTCAAGGAATATTGGTAGTGGTGCTGGTTTGTATTAAAAAAAAAAGTGAGGGGGGGGAAGGTTTACATTAACTACAATGTTTAAACACACCAAAGTTGTACTGTGGTATAAAATCAACAGGGTCTGTGACACAGATAGATCCTCATAGCACATCTGTTGGGGCTTGCCCCCAAATATTGGATTGGATTGGTGGGAAGTGTTTCTGCTTTGTTATAAATTGTGAGCAACAAGACAAGCTGTCAAATGCAGATGGGTTTGTACTTGATCATAAATTAAAAAAAAAAAAGAAGAAAAAACCTAATAAAATGTTGAAACTAGTTCAGCTGCAGCTGGAAGAGCGATGGGAGTTGTACGTGGTACATGACGTTGCTGTAGCAACCTCACCATACCTAAATATATGAATATCCAAACTATTTTGGTGTGTGAGCTGCACAGTGATTACAGAGTAAGGCCTCAGGTCGGAACTGTCCCAGAGCTGTCTCTTTTCTCTCTTACCCAAGGGGGTGTTCCTTTTTATTGTCCATCGAATAGACAGCTTATTCTATTCAGCAGACAATAAAAAACACCCTTTGGGGAAGAATAAGAGGATAAGACTGGTTTTGTAGTATGACTGGTTTTGTATTGGTACTACTTTATGTGAGTCTTCATTTTTTTATGTCTCAAGATACTTTAAAAGTGTCTAGTGTGGTTCATGTTTACTAGGAAAGTGTTATTCCAATATCTTTTTTCTCACCTGAGGTTATTTGAGGTAGTTTATTTCAAGCATTATTATTTCAAGATTAATCTTACAGAAAATAATTTTTTTGTTTGTTTGTTTTACTTGTAAAAAAACCACACACATCTTAGTTATTTTAATTTCCTCTGCTTCTCTGAAGCAGTCAATTGCTCTTTCAGGTTTTATATGTATTTGATTAAGAAACAAGAGAGAGGAAAACCGACTGTAGAATTTAGGACATTGTGCTTGTTACCCTTTTCATTCACTTGGGCAAACACTATCTCAGAATTAAAGCTAAACGTATTTTAAAAACTGACTAGCTCTCAAATGGCTGTGTCTTGTCAGAAACTATGCATCTATGATAGTTCCACTGTTTTTTTTTTTTTTCGTATTTTGAGGTTTATTGTCATGTATTTTCCAGCATGCTGCTCTGGAAGAAATACGCAATATGATTCAGTACTTAATCATAGAATAAGTGGATTCTGCAGCAGTAAAGGTGGTGGTTAAATCTCCAGAGATCAAAACGGCCACATGGTCAAGCCCAATATGCACAACTTCCTCCTCTTCCACGCTGTGCTGCCCTCTTCCTGCAAAGACTTACATGTGTTTCAAGGAGCCCTGCTCCTTTGTATGCCATTGTTTTATTTTGTAGTGGCTCAGTGAGAAGGTAAACAACTTTATTTGGGAACAGTAGAGTTAATGATGCTTGATTTCCTATTAGTTTAGGTCTTTGTCCTTCAGCTCCTCCTCTCTCCCTTTTCTACATAGCGTCCTAGCTGCCCATTCTGCCTTGTCCTCACCAACAAGTTTCAGTTCCAAGGATTTTCTACTTATTGTGAGGACTTCGGCTTCTCTTTCAAATTTGGTTGAAATTTGGATGTCCGTTTCAGACGTTTTTGTGGGCAGCAGGAAGGGAGAGTTTCCCTGATTGGGAGCTTGTCCTCCTTAGGAAACGAGGCTAAATGTTACAGCAGCCCCTGTAGTAAACTACAGGTATTTGAAGATGCCATTTTGACAATTGTGAAATTATTTATTTACAATAATAATTGTAGAAGGAAGGTGCTAAATTTTCTCTAAGCTCTTAGAAGGCTTCAATTCTTAGGCATTTCCATTCAAACTGATATTTTTCTGTCAACTAACTTCATGTTGATGAGCGAGGGTTGTGTATGTATTTGGAAGGCGCAGAGCAAAAGGGGCCTGTTCTCAGAAAGCAGTCTCAGAGAAAAGAGTATTTTTGGACTGCTTAGGTGCTGATAACTTACATCAGCACCTGCCAGCTTACAGGATCATGGTGGTGCACCATGGTTAGGAGTGCACACTGGAGTGTTTGCACTGTCAGGCTCTCCTGGGGCATCACCTCTGGCCTTCACGTGCAAGGTCTTGGAAGGGGCACAGCGAGATCACACCTACATCAGGGGAGTTCTTTGGCCAGGTATTACCTATTAATGCTCCTGCATGTTTAGATAGCCTTTCCTCATTGTTTCTGTATCTTACTCTTCATAGTAAATTTGTTTCTTATAAACTTTCCTGCATAAATCAGGCATTGCCCTTAAAGCATGCTGATGGTGCTGATCCAAAGGAGTAATGCCCAATCTATTGCTGATTGCACAAAGAGTAGGATTCCACTAGTTATTTCCCAGAAATACTTTCTACTTAGGAAATAAGATTTTGAAAACATTTATTTCATCTAAATATGGAGACATATAAATTGTTTGCTCACAAAAATGTGACTATTACTTTTAAATTGCTATTCATGTCCATTCATGATCTTAAAGTAATTAAACTGTGTGCAGTACCAGCACTGGAATAGTTGTTTAAGTAGGAGATTCAGTCAGGTTAAAAAAAACAAACATAGCGAAACTTTACTGCCTTCCATATCTCTTGGAGCAGCAATTTTATTATGAATGGCAGTTACAAAGATTGGTGCCACTTCCATTTTATGTACTTCTTGAAGGTGTGGACCTTATGATATTACAGCTGACATTTCCTCTTGTTGTTCTAAGGAACGAAAGCCAACTACTCTGCACTAGCCTTGTAGGTTGCCTGATGAAAAGCTCAGTTTCATAAAATATATTTAAACCTGTGGTTTATACCAGAGGACTTTCTTCGGTCCAAATCTGTTCCTTACAAGCACATGCTGAGTTGTAGATAAATCTGTCTGAGGCTGGAATATCAGTTTCATTGGAAAAATCAGGGAGTTTCACATTTCATTCTGCTCCTGCTGTACTTGTGTTTGGGCACAGCAAATCACCCGTGCAGAGTTCACTGCAGGACTGCAGACTATCTTTAGATCATTTAAAACATTCTTGACAGGGCATAGTCAAGGACGATCACCTACTGCACGGTTTGCCTTCCCTCAACACCCCTGATTTAGTGGCATCCTACATATTCTAAGCACTGAGAATCAGTATTGGGTCAGAAAATTATGCTATAAAGGAAAACGGTAGTTGCTATTTTTTTAATATTTACGGAGTTAAATACATTTGAAGAAAATGCAGCTTCATCAAAATCAGTTTTCCCTGAACTGATGAATATATGACCTTTGGAACAGTAACAAGAGGCAGCACTTACTTATTCCTATAAGTAATTGCTGGTGCTATTAACTAGTGAAATACACAATATAATAGTAAGCCTTGCCATTATTTTTAAAACAGCACTGGTCAGGAAGCTCACTGGATTACATTTCTAATATTATACTAATGTTAAGATGTTAATTTAAAAACTGGGGGTATTGCTTACAATATAGATCTTTGTATGACAAAACCTGCTGTAATAACTGCAGAATTTTCTTTTAATACAGATCCGTGGATGACAAAACCTGCTGTAACAGTTACTAAATTGTTTGGTTGCTAGAAACTTGACGTATCGCAAAAAAAACCACCCAGGCATGTGCTTAGGGTTTGATTCCACCAGATGACCACAGGATGCTATGGCAGTGCGCTTAAGCTACTCTCTGTAAAGCTGAGAACGGACCCAGAATGAGAACCTTAGAAATGTTAACTTTTTGAAGATACTTTTCTACACAGCACCCTCATTTGCTAAGTTACATTGCAAAAAATGCCCACAGTTTATTAATTGGGCACAGTTCTTCAGCAGGAGAGTTTCTGTTGTTTATAAACACATTTTTTATTTCTCTTTATGCTATATTCAGAGTTTGTACATTACAAGAAAAACTACTAGCATGTTAAGGCATGCTAAAAGCCCACAGTCAATAGCTGGTGACTGCAGAGATAACCATAACAAGGCTTTCGAAGCAAACTAGTCAGTATGAGAAACTGGGTTTTAAAGGTGATAGCTATTCTGTGGACATCAGTTTGCCAGTCCTTAGGACTTTAAAGGGAACTTATATTCAGAGGTGTCAGAACATGTGTCATTCTCAAGGGTCTTGGGTTGGTCACCTGCAGGAGAGACCTCCCATATTATTTGCAAATCACAGACTAATCTCCTTTGTTTTCAAGGAACAATTTCCTGGGAGTCCTGGTGGACAACAGGATGACCATGAGCCAGCAATGTGCCCTTGTGGCCAAGAAGGCCAATGGCATCCTGGGATGCATCAAGAAGAGTGTGGCCAGCAGGTCGAGGGAGGTCATCCTCCCCCTCTACTCTGCCTTGGTGAGGCCACACCTCAAGTACTGTGGCCAGCGTGTGGAGGGAGGTCATCCTCCCCCTCTACTCTGCCTTGGTGAGGCCACACCTGGAGTACTGTGTCCAGTTCTGGGCTCCCCAGCTCAAGAAGGACAGGGAACTGCTGGAGAGGGTGCAGCATAGGGCTACTAAGATGATTAGGGGACTGGAACACCTCTCTTATGAAGAAAGACTGAGGGAATTGGGTCTATTTAGTCTGGAAAAAAGACGGCTGAGGGGTGACCTTATTAATGCTTACAAATACTTAAAGGGTGGGTGTCAGGAGGATGGGGCCAGGCTCTTTTCAGTGGTGCCCGGCAACAGGACAAGGGGTAATGGGCACCAACTTGAATATAGGAAGTTCCATCTCAACATGAGGAGGAACTTCTTTACTTTGAGGGTGGCAGAGCACTGGAACAGGCTGCCCAGAGAGGTGGTGGAGTCTCCATCTCTGGAGACATTCAACACCCACCTGGACGCGTTCCTGTGCAACCTGCTCTAAGGTGACCCTGCTCTGGCAGGGGGGTTGGACTAGATGATCTCCAGAGGTCCCTTCCAACCCTACCATTCTGTGATTCTGTAATTTGGTGAAGAGCATAAGCTTGAAAGTACATGCCAAAAAATATTTTAGTCCTTCTGACTCAAGTGAAACAAGTAAGTTTCCAATGTATGCTTGCATGCTTACTTTTTGGCTTACTGCTATCAGGCTACACAGCTGTAACTCTCCTATACTGTTGCATTTTTAACATTTCGTAGTACATAAACTAACAGAGTAAAAATGAACAGAAAATGAAAGTTCTGTGGCCCAGTATTCATGTAATTGTCCCCGTGTTTCACCGAAGCAATGTCACGGGGGTTTGTATAAATAAATACAAACATAAATAAATACACATAAACACATCTGCACAAACACTTTTTTTTTTTTTTTTAACAAATTGTGTTTATAAAACCTGATCCGGCTATTTTTTCCCAGCTACTTTTTAGAGGAGGTCTGAACTGACTTCAGAAAGAGTATCTTTCAAGGCAGAATTCGGACTTAAGCAAATAATCCATAAGCAGTAACAGAGTTCTGTCACGTACTGTTCTGAATCTCAAAGAAAGTGGAGCTAGGCCTTTACGGTCTTTCGTTAGATACATTTAGGTGTTATTTTATGCCCCTTCCTTTGTCTTTAATTCATGCTTTTAAATTCTAGAACCTCATTTTACTGCAAATAGAGTGCTAAAAGAAGCCTTCCCTCCACTGGATAAAAAAATCAGTTAAATCTAACTATACTTAGACCAGTTCTTTTTCTGAAAGAAAATCTTAAATAATTCTTTGCACTATTTTTATACTTTCTTCAAGTTTCTTTATAACCTACTATAATTTGTTGCTTCAATTTTTTATATTTAAAAACTTGAGTAAAGCTTTGTGTAAATGCCTTATTTTGCATACAGGAATAGATTAAATACAGGTACACTTCCACTCCTAGGATCAGTGTTGTGTCCTTCATTTCTGTTTCTGTACTTGGATCAATGCACTTGGTTTCATTTTATTTTGCTTTCCAGGAGAATAAGCCTTATTCCTAAAAACACATCTTAATATTAGAAAAATATTTTTACTTCTTGTTGCCAAACTTGATAATCTCATTAAGAAGCTATCTTTAAAAGTTTGGTGTTTAGAAAAGCTCACATACATAGTTAAACAGGGATTTAATAGTAACTGCTTTTTAATTCAAATTCGTCATATTTTTATAAACTTTGCAAGTAATGATTACTGTTATTAGGCTGCATTTAATTATTTGCACACAGTTAAAGCTTCACACATTTGGGGAAAGGATGACAATTTCCTATTGGTATCTGTGCAGTCAGATTTTGTATTTAAAGTGAAAGGTAATTTTCAGGGCCACAACACGACCAGCTGAAGCTTGAAACACTTTTAATGAGAGGGAATGGTTATGCCAATAAAATGCCAAGAAGTTACAAGCAGTTAGCACACACCCACACACACACCTAAGGAGCAACAGCCAGCATGGATTTATGAAAAAGCCATGTCAAACCAATTTAACTTCTTTTGAATCAGAGCAGGAAGGCTTATGAATATGGGGAAAACGGCAAATGTTATATAGGTTGACTTCAGTAAGGCTTTTTGCAGTGTGTCATTATGACATATCTGTAACTTGGGGTATCCTATAGCATACTCATAAACCATAGAAACACGATCCAGATTAAACTCCAGAGTTGGTTAGTGGCTCCATCGTGAATGGTCAGCATAGAAGAATGTATCAAAATGGGTGTGTTCACATGGCTTCTGTCCAATCCTTGTATTTACAACCCAGGTCAAGGGATGCACACTGCGCGTACCAAATTGGAAGGTGACACCAAACTGGGAAGGAACTGTAAGCATGCTGGAGGTCAAGATTAAAATTCAAAGTGAGCTTGCAAATTAAACTGTTTGAAAAACCAGCATGTTACTCAATAGCAAAAAGCACAAGTTCCACACGGGACAAAGAAAGAGTTGCACAAATACAGCTGAGGGGAAAAAAAAAGCCTACATAACCATTCTGTAGAAGCAGATCTGGGAGTGACAACAGGTCACGCCACTATGAAAAATGGAAACACCATGCCTGGTTGTATGAAAACGAGTACAGCCCCAAGACTGTTCTTTTCTTTGAGTGGAACTGTTATACCTCGTGCCCAGTAAGGCAAGAGCACCGTGTCCAGTTTGGGGCATGGTTTGGGACATACAGCTTTTTTTGTTGTGGCTGAATGGGAGACCACTCAGAAAAGACCTCTGTTTATTCTCATTTCTCTAGGTCATAGCCTTTAAAGCAAGATTAAATAAATGGGACGTGCTGAATATAATGCAGAGAATACTGAGGAGAACATGTCTGCAAGTACACAGAAAGATACTGCAAGAGGCAGAGAAACATCTGTCCCCTATTTTCAGGAAAAACAGAACAAATAGCGATTGCGTTAGGCTAAAGAAATTCTTTCAAACCATAGAGATAATTAAACGCTGTAGTATAACATCTGGTGAGGTTGTGAATTCATCATCATTAGAAACTTTTAAGAACCAGTTAGGCAAACATCTGTCAAAGCTGACATAGGTATAGTTGATCCTGCCTTCAGGCAGAGAAAGGACTGGATGATCTCCTGCAGCCCCTTCCAGCTACATTTTTTAATGATTCTTTCTCTCTCTTCCTCTGTTTCACTAGTATGCTTTTCCCAGCTTCTTAATCTGCCTTCTTGCACCTGATTTTAACAAGAACAACACAGGATGATTCAGAAAGTCATGTAGACCTCATGGAGGCTTCCTTTGTTTAGCCTTCTAATTAATTTTTACCATGTAAGGCAACAATATCATGTGAACAAATCTGTGCAGTTGATTTTAATACGTTACAGGTTTTTTTGGTCAATACATGTATACTTCAAATGAGGAAAAACCATGTTTGAGTCTACTTACAATATGGGCTGTAATTAGATTATTAGGGAAGTAACAAAGCCCCAGATTCCCAGCTCCTGCCTTTAAGGTAAGAACAAAAAGAGGGAAAAAGCAAATGCTGAATAAGTACTCTGGTTACAAGCTATGACGAATCGAACTACAGCTCCTAGAGACAGATACTACTGCCTGTAGCTACCTGCCTCTTCTTCACTCCATGGTCTCTGCCTCCTTGTAACGTAGGGACAAAAGGAAAGGCAGGCCAGGGCTTTGCGGGAAGAGTTCACAGCCCCATGCAGTAACTGCAGCTGTTGGTGAGGTGAGATATTCGCTGCTCTGCTAAGGGCTGGGGCTGACAAGAGTTCTCTTATCCCTGCTGCCAACCGCACTTGGCGATGAACATCAGGAAAACAAACAGACAACCCACAGCCAGCACTGAAAACAGGGTGACTTTCCTTCTCCTCCCGTGATCCCAGCAAATCCCAAGAGCTGGAGCACAGAGGTCATCCAGCCGATGCATCTCCAGCCCCAAAGGTGGGGAAATCAAGCTGATGTAGCAGTCCATAAAGTAGCTATCGACTAACGGGCATGATCCTGTAGAAATGCAATGTTCTCCCTAATTTGTTCCTTCACCACGTGTTTATTAAAGGTCCCTTTTTCACTGTGAGAACCAGCCCAAAAGGAGCTCGGTACTAGACAGAATTCATCTCCAGAGTTTTTTCAATTCCTGACTTTTTATATTCACGTCTTTTTGGAGGGCAGGGCAAGGGGAATTACTTAATAAGTGTTTCTGAAGACGTGCCTCACATTTAAGGCTTTGATGAGATTTTCAATTAAAACAGAATAAACCTTTTGGGATGAAAACAAATGTGCCTCTTAATTGGCATGGCACATTGAACTCAAATAAACACATTGTATTGCCTACATTGCAAAAGCCAAGAGGGTATTTGCTAAGTATTCCCTAGCAAGTACTGAGGTGCCTTGTATTCTAACTCACTGCTATGCTGACAGCTCAGTTTTCAAATACTCATTAAGTGAGGTCATTAACATTTCGGTCACTTCTGTCTTAGTTTTATAAACTAACGAAGTTCAAGTGCATTCTCTCCTTTAAAAAGACTAATAACAATAAAATACATATTCTTAGGTCTTTGTCTTTTCTATGGCTATTTGGTCAAACAGTCTAATCGTGGCAGAAAATTTTCTACCGGAGAAAGTCGAGCTCCATCACCGGAATGTCGAGAATTTCATTACGGCTCCGTTAACGTCTTGAGTGCCAGTCTGGGAGAAGGCTCTCGCCACTGCTGCCTGTAGCAAAGAACGACCTCTCTGCTAAGTTTCAGCCCGCTGGCAGTTTTCATTTCTGGCAGAAATCTGGCCGTCAAGCGCCTACGCGGGGAGAGTGGGCTCAGGGGCGCTGGTGATGTGGAAGGCGAAGCCAAGCTCGTTCTCACGGCCACCAGGGGGAGAAGGCTGCCCCTGGGAGCTGTAAAGCCCGCAACATCAGTTTAGAGACACACCTTCTACTGCTAATACTTTTCAGACACTTAGATCCACCAACTGTAACAGTAGTCATACTGAATTAGTTCTGAGAAAATGATGCATTTCAGTTTTTCTTTTCTAAAATACTGTAAAACCCCCATGCAATAACATTTTACTTAATGCATACATATAAAATAATTCAATAATTACATGGATCATGTCCTCTCCTTCTGTTAATTACCTTTTTCAAAATTAATCCTATTTTTAATAGGACTAAGCGCGTAGTAAGATGTCATTTAGCATGAGCAAGTACAGAAAAATACTGCTCTAAGTGAAAGGAACAAATCTATTCAAAGCAACTATACAGCATACTTATACCTTGGCCTCTAATAAACTCTGAGTAAGAATATGAAAGAAAGGAAAAAAGAAACAAACCATTTAGATGCCGATACTCAAAGAGAGGTACTCTGTGTGCTCACATTAAATTCAGAATGTAAGGAAAGAACGAATTTAGCAGGGCTCGCATCTTGTTGGAACAACTAATAAAAATATATTTGACATTTAATGACAATAACATGAGTTCTTCCTGTAGTACCTTTTGTGGATACTGTGTCTCTCATTTTGAGCAAGTATTCATGATGGTTTCCTCACGTATCATCTGACATCGTTTTTTCCATACAGTTACATTCATTGTGGGGGAAAAAACCACAGAAAACAGGATGTATGGCGCAAACGCAAGTTCCATGGAGGAGCTATTTAAAATACAACTCAACTGCACCTTTTTAAGTGCCAGCTGGTCAGATTTAAGCATCAGGATGATTTTTTGGCCACAATTAGGACCAAAGCTCACTACACTTGCAGTCAGGCACACGAACTGAGGGGTCAGTACTGTTTTTGGGGTGGTGTGCAGGTTGCCCTCAGCTTTGCTAGCCAAAAAGGTAGAAGAGATGCAACAGCTAAATGTCCACTAGATGCCAGGCTTCCTTTGCGGAGCAGAGGAGTCGCGCCGGCTTTCCGCAGGCTTTATACGGATGGCCTCTCTGTTCACTCTCTCACTGGTGTAGTGGACACAAGCTGTAGTGTTTAGCACCAAATCTTGATCCCACGCAGGTTCAATGACAAACCCTCCGGATTTATCCCTGGTATCTCCCAGAAATTTCTGAGAGAGGGAAAACACTTGTCAGAAGGACTAAAAACAGGAGTTACCAGTAAGAAGAATTGGGGGGGGGGGGGGTGGCATCCTTCTCTTCTGTATCAGCAGCAAGCTTCCAGTGAAGAGAACAGGATGAGTTTTGTGATTGACATACTCAATCAGCAAACAAATCTAGTTGAACAGTGGCAAGGAAGATTGCTGACACTGCCTCCTGCGCTCCTGGTGCCGTCATCGACAGGTAGGTGACCTCCAACCTCTGGCTGTCATCAAATAGGCCAGGCAGCAGCTCAAAATATTGACTTAAAACTACATTGGGGCAATATTTGCTTTCTGATTATCTCGCTTCTGTAGGTGAGAGCGGCTTCCAGAGTGCAAGCATCCCTCTGCGTGGGGGGGAGCAGGGGATGACGGGCCAGTAGCTCTCCCACCACCAGCAGCGCCTGGGGCAGGGCATGCTCCATCACATGATGGACCATCCAGAGCACCCGTGTGGGCACACCACGCTCCAGCAGGACCACAGGCCTCTCCAGGAGGTTGCAGCCATTTAGGGTGCTTCTCCCTCACACTGGCACAAATTCAAGCTTTTCTCTTGGGATTTGGGTTACCTCTAAGAAAACGGCATGGCCATCGGAAGCCACACAGGCTCCGATTTTTGAAGAGACCAGAGTGCTTGTTGTCTTATCAAGTGGAGGGTCCGGTAGTTGATTCCCTCATCACTAGTTCAACTCAGTAGTTGTTTGCTGTGAGCTGGCACCTTAATTTCAAAAGGCTGCTTGCAGGAGAAGAAATACCCGATTTGAGCAGGGGCCGCTGGCAACTTAGAAGCTACAGTAGTTAAATTACCTATTGCTAACCTAGAGCATTAACTACTCAAAAATGCCTACCTATATTATCCAGAAAGCCCTTTCTTGAATTCAGAATAGGGTAACAGATATGAAATCTTCCTGGAAAAGAACACACCAACTAGTTTGAGAAAAATCACGACTGGAAAACGGTAACAAGTGCTTTCTTCTGTCTAGAGTAACATGATACAAATTGCCACTCTGCAACAAACACATTTTCTTTAGCTTAATTTAGAAGAAAAAAAAAAAAAAAGAAACTCCTTCCATTCATTCATTAAAATGCACTTTGGAGACCAGACCGGTTTACAAGTATTTAGTATTCGTATCTGTATTTCTCCTCTCGGCTCTCAGATTCTGCCTTTGGCTCTGCGGGCCCTGCGTAGCTTTAGGGCTTGCTTTGCAGAGAGCATCCTGTGCAGCTCCCACAGGCTCCGAGCACAGATTCAGGCGCTTGAGGGTTTTGAGGCGAATCACTCGGAGCGGAGCACTTCTCTGCTCACCTACCGTCTCTTCCCGACAATCCTGCCATACACTGCACGCTGGAAACGATTAGGGGGGATAGAACGGGGCTCTCTGCCACTTTGCCTGTCGTCAGCTTCCCTGTTGAGATCAAGTTGCATAAATGTTAATGGTCCGGCCCGTCTCGTGCTCCTCATTGTTGCATCCCTAAACCCAGCAAAACTCAGCGGTATTGAGTCAGAGTAATTGGCGTACGTGAAAGGCTTGCTGCGGTATTAAGCTTTGTCAGCACCGTGAGCTGGAGATTTATTTTAGAACTCCATTTTCTTTGTAAGTAAAAAGGAAAAATGGTAAAATTGGCTACTAGTATCACATACAGAAGAAAACATTATTCTCTAAACACTTTAGAGGTACAAGCTGTTTTACACTGGGCAGATCCTGGTAGATAGAGACATTTCTTTATTCATGTATCTCAGTGAGTGGTAAATGAGGCATGCTCACAGAAGTTATTTGGGATGGAAATGAGTCTAATTAGTCTATCCAACTTCGGAATAGCACGGTGAGGCAAGTCTGGGGAAGATGGGAGTTAGCAACAGAAACAGCAGTGGAGAAACAGAGCTATGTGCTTTCCACAGTTAAGCAGAATATTTATTTGAGGTTTCCTTGGACAGAATAAACAACAGATAAGGGAACAGTTCAAGCAGGCAAACATTTCTAAGAAACTAGTTTAAAAACATTCTTATTTTAATTGCAGGGTCTCTAAGTAGCCTCCTACATATTCCTACATTAGTTTTCAACTTCATAATTTGTCGTACAGTAAACAGTAAGAAGCTGCTCAGTTACTTCAGGGCGCAGGGGGAGATGTGCTACAAACTTAAATGATACCAATAAAAATTGGTGTCTTTTAAGGTTAGCGAGGGTGTAACAATGATTTTAAAATTAGCTGCTAGAATATGTACATGTATTTTATATACTGACAAATCTTTTAATCTGCGAGAATCGCATCTAGTAATGAATCACATTCTTGGAGTGAATAATTCAGCCCTTGACGCCAACCTCTGAGGGAGAATATTGTGGTCATGGTGTCTGAACAGTGTGGTAGCTATGGCTACCTATATAATTCTTCGCAATGGAAAAAAAAGTGACAATGACATTAAATTTAATCAGGTTCCCCTTTTCTGTGGTTCCCACTGGGATGAGCCACTAGTGTCTTGCCTTAAATATTCAAAGCCTTCAAAGTTTGCATGTGTTCATATACTGGGACAATATCCTGCTAATACAGAACAATGGATCTGTCATGTATTTCTCCTGTGAGTAGCCGTAAGTCTGAATTTAGTTAGTATAGGGTATTATGATTGCTGCTTCTTTAGTGATTGTCTTTACATTAGTCTTCACTTAGAAGGAAGAAGAGCAGTAATGAAATGTAGGCAAAAATACAATGAACTCGGCTATTTTGGTTTGGAAATACGGAGCAAAGGACTGTGTCTTCTTAAAAAGATCCAGCTTTATTTCCAGTCACACTTCATCTGATATGAATGAGCTGGTACTACATATCACATGGCTGAATACATTTGGGAAACATGACCTAACATATATTTAGGGAAGAGAGCTCAGAATCCAACTACAGCAGCTAAACGCGTGAATTATTTGAATTTTCATTTGGTAAAGTTCATAAATACTTTTTGTGTTTTGTGTACAGAGCTATGAAAACATGACTTTTATTAATAGTTACTAGTGCAGGAACTTTCATTTGGATTTCCTTAATCTGCAGTAAAAGTCAGTATTGAAAAGGTTTACACTGACTATAAATATTTGTGAGTATTGATTTGAAATACTTAATAGTCTTTAAAAAACATTTGTTTTAAGTGGGAAAGGAAAAAAGGAAGGGTATTTTTTGCTATGGATTTGGAGGTAAAAGTTTCACAGCAGGTAAACATGCCTCAGTGAAAAAACGGTGCCTGTAATTCTTACAGTTAAGCAGATTTAACAGAAAATTGTTCCCTCTGTGATTAGAAAATTATTGGATTTGTGATGATTTTATATTCTCTCTCTGACTTTTTGGTAGCTTAATGATGCTTATCTCTGTCTCTCTGGCATAGTAAAGGCCAGCCAGTTCTTAATACTTTCTCAAAGAATCAAAGCCACGATTTGGAAAGTGTCACTAGTAATGTGCACCTTCTCTCACACACGTACTCACGAATGAGTTCTAGTAAGAGAACACATAAGCACCTGCCACTATTGCCACATGCGAACCAAAGCACTTAAGACGAGGTGACTGCCTCTGCATGCCACGTTCTTACAATCTGTATCTCATTAAACAATGTGCAAATAGGATATCTGTTTGCCCTACTGGAACTCAAACTAAAGAAAATGCCACTCTCTTCTACAATACAGTACATCATAAATTAAACAGGATGTTACCCACCTTTATTTATTTTTCTAGGTTATTATAGGGTTGTATATGCTAGTCATGATCTTGCTGCCTGAATGCTTCTCATAGTCATGATGTGCTTACGTGGAAAAAAACGTTTCTTTCTCTTGCCCTTTCTTTCCTCCATTCACAACAGATCAAGGACCCAGTTTTATTTTATCCTTATTTTTGTTTAGGTAATTTAGCATTAAAGACTTAGATATATATTGATCATGTAGCAATGGCTACATGCTCTTCCTTTTATTTTTGCATTAAAAATTCCATTCTCCAGGAAAAACAATTTCCAAAAAGCTTGTTTGAGCCAGCGTAGTTTGCATCCTAGCTAGAAAACCAAGCTCCATGGTATGATCAGGGACATCGGTCTCATCAGCTTCAGTCCCCAAAGCTGCAGCACCCTAGGTATAATCTAACAGAAGTAGATGTCTGAGTTTAATTGAAAATAACAGCATCTTTTTAGGCACAACCTCTCCCTAAGGGGGTCACAGAAATGCTTGCCTGAGCAGTAGCAAAAGCAGGACCGTCCGCATTTCCCAGACACGCTTGCTTTCTCCACATGGAGATTTTCTCCAGGTGGGATACAAAGACTTTGGCCTTTTGTCTAGGTTTTTACAGGCTGCCCCACTTAGCGCGAGCCTCTTGTTCTGAATGCAGATTTCACACCAGTGGCTTTTACACATGCACAGACTGATGACACAGCATGCGTGCACTAGTTACAGTTCTTCTTCAATTTAACACACACATGAAGGTCGGATGTCTTGGGCTCCCCACGGATGTGTGCTGCCCAGCACATGCTTCTGTCCAGGAGATGCCAGATAAAAATGGCAAATCTGCTCAAGACTTCTGGTTACCTTTAAGGATGAAGAAAGGAATGAATTCAGCCTGCTCCTGTCTTCCTCATTGCTCGTTACCCAGATGTCCGTGATGATGACTGCCCAGCCCTGCTGCACGTAATACAGATTTGGTTTTCACAGCCATCTACATTTTAATCCTGTGCTTGCTCCTGCTCTATGGACACCAATTCAGATTTTGAACAGGACTAGAGAAATTTGTGTTTTCAAACATCTGTAGGGTTAGTAATCCAGTTTTATTTTAACATACCTTTTACTAATAATTTCTCTTCAACACAACCCCACCCCAAAAAAACCCACAACAACAACCTACCCCTCTTACTTCCACTTCAAAAGCTTTGCAGATTCTATCACTGATATGATAAAGCCAGAAAAAAGGCTTAGGGGAATAATCACCCCAAGCCTGTTGACACCACAAAGTGATGTCTGGTCTAATTAAGACCTAATAACGCGCTACGTCTTAAAATACGGAACAATATGATGCAAGTCAGGAAAACTGAAAGAGAGTTTTACCTCTTGCCAAGCTGGAGTCATTAACTGGCCAGTCAAGCTCAAGAGACGGCATCTGCTTTGCCAAAACAACTTTTGCATCTCCAAAAATGTGACACCCAAATGTAATCTATTTAAAGGAGTGACAGATCTTTCTCTTAAACAGAGCAGTAACAAATACCTGACCAGTAGTAGCAAGTTGAACAGATCAGAAGCAAATAAAGGGCTGGGCCAGTAGGTTAAAAATTACTGTGCCCCCAAAACGGGCCACACGCTTCCTACCTCTCTGGTGGCACCAGGGTTTCCCTAGGAGCTTGGAGGTGTAAGGTGAGTCAGCTCAGTTTGCTGATCCGACTGAGACCAAATGGGAAAAAAATCCCATTTCAGGTTTAATCTTGATGCAAGTAGATGGTGTGTTTTCCTTCATCTGTATCTTTTATGAATATTTGGAAGCATATCAGCTAGTCATGGTGCTTTAAACAAATATTTTTATTAGCATTTCCCCCTGGAATAAGTAAACGATGAGTTCAAAGTATAGCAAGTCTATAAACTGGGACACCTAGACCTAACTCCTGTTAACCAATATATTCTTAGATGAACCCAAATGATAAAAAGGTGTTTCCCTACAGAAATTGTATAAATTGGTTTGGGAGCAGATATCACGGAGGTTGAGAGGAACAGGAGTCTTCCAAGGAAGTGGTGACAACAGGAGGGTTCACCAACAGCCAGCAAGGTGCGAGTTCCACACCTGCACCACAGAAATGCATAATCATGAAAATATTTCATTAGAAAAACACTGTTCTCTCTTCCCTGGACAGATCGCAACACTGATGGCCAAAACACCACTCCTTATTGCCTGATGATCACTAATTGATACCTAGTTGACGCAACTATTCATCTTACAATGAATTTGTCATAAAGACTTTTTAGTAGTGTTTTTTTCCTGCAATAACGTATACTGATCATATAGTACACGCTGGTAGGCTTAGTTCTCCTTTGAAATTGAAGGGTATACCAGCAAGCCCAAGAAAACGACAAACTTGAAAAAGAACAAATTTACTGTAAAAGAGAGTAGAAAAGCAGGTTATGACAAAATGTTGTGCTTGATACAAAGAGACATAAATTCAAATATTGGGATATCAGTTTGAATTTTATCAGAGATTCCTAAAGCTATGGCTACAAGAGAGCCTAAGTTACCATTATCAGTTTTTTCTGAAAATTAGTAGTGGGCCAAAAGAGAAATGTCAGGGACTTTTTTCTTCCCCCTCCTCTTAAAAGTCCAGTCAGGATCTTAGCATTAATACAAAAATGGCTTCACATTTAAACTTCCTTTGTGCATTTAGGGAAACAATGATGTTGCCACCATTTATTTTCTTTCTGGTTACACAGTCAGAGCTAAGGCATGATTAAAGAGTAAGGCATGATTAAATGAAATTTTTACAAGAAGACAGTTGTGAAAGTGTTTAAATCATCATTTAAAAAGTATGGATGCTGGGATTCATTCTGCTATAGCATGATACCTAAACTTACGTTTGATGCATGTTCTATTTCCAGCGACTACAAAGAGTTCTGCACATGGTTCACTTATCCTCATTCGATTAATAAAATTACTTCACCGACTGTTTCATTATCATAGTATTTACCTTTAAAGTCCTAATATGGGCCCAAGACTGAAATGAACATGAGTGTACATATGTTTACACTGTAGGATCTGTACGTGTCTACAAAGGTATTCAGTCCCAGTACATCAGCTTCACTCCTTGCATTTTCACAAGAGAGGCACAAAAAGTTTTAGATAAACTACCCAAATGCTAAACCTGGCAAATGTGATCCCCAAAGAGGCAAAAGCAAATGAAATGTACCCACAGTGATCAGTTCCAAAGTATATAACAGTCTTTAAAGTAGTCACATCATCAATAAACACGTTTATACCAGAGGGAAGTCTGATCACCTCAAGATTTGGTAGAAGAGCCATGTTACGAAAATAACATTACCAAATGGATAAAAAAAAACCATACAGGAAGAGCCTTTTGAATCAAGGCAGCTAACAAGAATCAAGGGATTTCATTTTGACCAAATGGTCAGAGAAGATGTAGAGGCAGGCAGAAATGAGGGGCTGGATCCCCACTATCCCACCGTAGCTGAGGCACAGGACAGTCTTGTCTTATGTATAATTCAGATTTCAGATTATATGGTTAATGGGCCACACAGTAACACTTTTGCCTTCAACTACTAGCTCCTTCAGCCCTGTTGTAAAAAGCACTCATACCCCAGCTATCTTTTTGTATTTCAGACGAATTCCCTTTTTCATGCAAACTCAGTCAATCACACAATCTTATCAGAGTATGGTTAAAATGGCGGTTGGCCAAAATTAAAAGCTCTTGCTTCGATTTTCTACATTCACCACGGGGAAACCGTCTGACTCGCTTTCTGAGGTACAAAAATACTAACCAAAAATGATGCTGCTACAAACTGAGGCTGTGCAGGCTTAATAAAGGTGTGTGGGTTTTATTGCTCGATTCCCTGGATCCCTGTGATAGCTCTCCAGGGGGGAGCAATGTAATAAAAAGGGTAAGCTGATATGGCCCTTTAGAATAACAATCTTCTTAATTGCTTTACGCATCTCTTCTGCGGACTCGCCTCAGGGAGCACACCCTGTTGGCAAACAGCAGGTTCTGTAATACAGGTATTAAACGGCGGTTCCAAAGTGCACCAACTTGCGTGTGCCCAGCTGATCCTTTATCAGGGTGATAAGGTTATTTATCAGCCTGTGGCACAGCAAGGTTCGTTGTAGCTAATTCCAAAACACGTTCCCGCAAATCAGTATAAGATTGAGTGTTGGGACCATGTCAAGTCTGGGCCACGAGCTACACGTCTGCAGCTCTGAACGTCCCTCTGTGCTAACAAAACTTCCGACCTGGTGCCAAGCATGTCCCTGTTTAATACCTTGAATCCCTTCAAATGGGGAATAGCTTTCCTGGGATGCTGGGGACCACAGGGATACTATTGTTGTCCCAAACTGAAACGTACGGCGTGACGTCTTTGGTGCCCTCTTTTTGGGTAGGATTTGGTGACAAGCAAATATTATACCTTTGTCATTATGACAAAGACTCACTGTTCTTCCCGTTGCACTAAAATAAACCCGCGAAGTCGGCACAGTTGGGTTTCAGATTCCAGGGGACAGTGAGTCTCACTTGGGAGAAACTGTTTTTTATTTCACAGACTGACCGACACGGACGATATCAGCTGGGGACACATTGATTCTGTTTTGTTTTTCTGGTGTTTGTGAACTGGCCTGTAAGCTCTGCTTGCTTCAGAGGCCAGTCACGCCAGAGCTTGTGGGACGCGTACCTTCCCCAGTCTCAGAAAGCAGCAAAGCCCTAAGCTTGCCATTATGATATGAGGGATTTTTAGCTGCAGTGTTTAAATTAAGAGAATCTGTGAAAAATCCAGAAACCCCTGAATCATTTATGAACAATTAGCACCATCAGATTAATCAAGGGTGAAAGGGGGAGAGATAACTATAATACATAGTGATTAGAAGTGGTATTACAGGATAAAGTTAATTTGATACAATTGAAATGCTGGTTTACACAGTTTGCACAGATGCCACAAACACAACAGATTATTTACAAAATCCATCCTGTCAAACATGAACACCACTGTCCTTCAGGAGAGCAACCACAAGAGTAAGGTCCTTTTGAAAGAGGACACTGGCAAATTAGGACTCTCACATGTCTTTTTCCCAGTGTGATTCTATGCTAAAAGCCAGGAAGTAACACTCATAACTTCTCTTCTGGGCTTAGCATAACAACTGACTAGATGACTGATGGCTGGAATACATTTGCCCTGCTCACTCCTCCCCATGACCCTGCGGGACTAAGGCAGCTCTGACGGCAGGAGCGGGGTCTGCTCCGTGCTGGTGGGCAGCTGGCTGCAACCTCCAACTGCCTCCACCTTGCACTAAAGGTATTTTAAAGGGAAGGAGAAAAAGGTCTTCCCTTCTCGTGATGGGTCCCTTGACAGCATTTCTTTGGTTCGCTTTGAGACTGAGAAGGGTGCTTCTCTCCCGCTTTGGAGAAAGTCTACTCAGCATTGCAGCTTAAGATGACCTAATCAGGATCTGTGTCTGCAAGGGTGGCAGAAAAAGCTATGCCCGCTGCTCTTGGAAGCCAGAAATAATCCAATAAATGTTTTTACTTTCCAGTGAAGTAAGAGGGCAGAGCTATGACTGAGTAGTGAAAGAACCCTTCCTTAATTCTTGCAAACAGACATTTTATTGCCCCAGTGTGTACGTCAGTTGAATTCTGAAAGACTTTTGCAGCTTTCAGGATTTTCCTCCTTGCACCACAGTTCAGTGTCAAATGTTATGTACACTCTTTGCTTCTAAAACTATTTTGCCTCTTTTTTTCATACCTAATGTACTTACAAGAGCAAATTTAGTTGAGGAACAGGGAAAAATTCTCTTAGTATGGATAAATAGAGAAAAATAGCTTGCTGAGAGATGTAGGCTGCTAAAAACTCACCAAGGGCTCACCAAACAACATAAGGACAATTTTTTTCTTGTCTTATAATAGCTTGCTGGTTTGCCAGTACGTTCATCTTTGTTCCGTTATGTCACTACACATTACCTAAAACACATGTATGTGTGTATTTCCTATATACAGAGTTAATATGCGCTAATAAACATTTGTCCCATTAGGAATCTTTGATCTGTTCCTGTATCATGCTGATGGGACGGTAGAGCAGGCACCCATAGACAAACAGCGTGACATTTCTCATGTTGTGCCTATTACAGCCTTTGGACGTGCAACTTTTAAAAAGAGTGGCATGTGGTGATGTGGGAATACAGTCAATCTGCATCAGTCAGGCAGAATTACTGGTCCAAGGGGTTTTGGTTCTTGTTAAAATGCACTGACTCCCTCTGACCCAGCTTAGTGCTGTTTGCTTTTGTGCGATGTCAGGGAAATTCTTCCCGGTAAATAATAAATATTTAGTGAGCCTCCCATAGATTAGATATGTCAGCTGCTACATGATCGAACATTCTGAAATGGAATACGAAAGAAGGGGGTTGTCTGTTCCCTTAATAAAATGATGCATTTTAGCAGACAGCTTGAATCACCAAAAATGGCAACACAGAGCCTGTAACTTTCTTGAAGTTTCTTCTAGTGGCTTTCAACCTTTTTACCTCTGAAAGAGTCTCCCAAATCGCGCAGATTAATGTGAGAAATCCTGCAGCTGGGTTGCTCTGTTTGCGCAAACCCCGGAGAATCAGGGGCACCTGACTCCTGCCCGCTGCAGACATTGATGGATGTTCCCGAGCAGCGCCGGGTTCAAGTGCTGGGATTCCTGGCGCACAGACCCTGCCCCGCTCTTCTCTCAGATGCCGTATCAAGACCTAATGGGGCGACAAGGCGCGCCAATCCCTAAGGTTCAGTGTCTGGTAGTTAGACTCATTACAATTAGTCAACTTGATATATTGTTTACAATTTACACCAAACAAGCTTGGGGCTAATTATGACTTAGCTAGTTTGTCTCTGATGTCAAGATCCTCTGCAGGAGGCCCAGCTAGTGAACAGCAACTACGTTTAGTCTCAAGCTCAGGTACAGAGAATCAACATGGCCTTCAAATTCAATTGTAGCTATGCAAAGTCATCAGGCATTAAGAATTATACTAGCGCAGCTGATAAAACTTGCTTCAAATAGATTTATTTCTATATCCTCTTAAAACGCCCTCTCTCCAGGAAAGCGGGGATTAAGGACAAAACCCCGCAGCTGTGAATTTCAGCCGTTCCTTAGTACTTTCAGACATAGCAAGACTTCATCCACACAAAATGCAAAGAGAGAATCCCAAATATTTCTTCATTGCACTGAAATTTATGGATTGCGTTTCCGGTTAAAGTTGCACTATTGTGAGAGCTGTAGCATAAAATATAGATGATTTGACCCTTTCATGTAGAATTCTGGGCTTGTTCTACCATCGTGTTGCTAAAATAATATTGTATTAATGAAAGCTACGCGATCAGATGTACCCATGTATTTATTCTACAGTTTTAAATCACAGAAATGGTTAGTAAAGTTTTTAAGGAAGAAGCTAGATCTAGTCAGAGGTGACATTAGAAAGTAAAGGGTTTCCAGCAGAACACAGTGCTCCTTCCCTCGATGAGAATTGTGCGTCACAAAAATCCCTTTTCCGTGGACACCACTGCCAGATCATTGACCTTGACTCTCACTCTCACCTTTGGCACTGGGTGCATAACTCACGCTAGAAACGATTATCCCATCAGCATGCCCACAGAGGCAAGAAATGTTGCGGCAAGAAAAGTCTAGCATCATGTAAGCTCTCTTAACAACTCCTAGATCAAATTTGTACAGCTACAAGGTTGGGTTTTTTTACCCTTCATTTTTGCAGCTCGGCAGAGAAAAATAGTTTCATGCATCTTTTGACATCGCAGCGGTAATAAAGAACCTGCGGCTGGGTTTTAGCTGACAACTGTGGTGGTGAATCACGAGACAAAATAGCATTCCCTTTGTTCTTGCATAGTCGGATGGAGTCTGCCCTGTCTCTCGCAGAAGTCAAAATGTACGTCTATTCCCACAGTAAGGCGACATGCCGCAGTGTGAGTTTATTCACACGTTTGTGGTTTACAGTTCTAACTACACTGGGATTATAGACAACATTTTAAAATGATAATCAGAATGAAAATTCTACTAATTAATTCATTTACTACCCTATAATCCCTTAAATCAAACCCACCACATTATAATAGTTTATTATTCAACCTGTCTTTACTTGCTTAGGTAGAATTTGCAAGTTATCTGAAATAAAATGAGATGTGGGTCTCAGCAATGCAGTTTTTAAGACTTGATGGAAATTCTGAATTTCTTAGTCACTCTAAAGGTTAGAGCACTTTTATTTTCATACCTAACACCTCACAGAGTCGGTTTTGAACAACACTAGAAAAGATCCCAGCCTTGGCCTAAAAGATTGTTACCTTTGGGTGACAATTGTCACCAGCTGGGGGGACAGAAGGAGGGAATTCAGTGGAAAAAGTCTCATATCTCTCCCTGAAAAGTTAAGTAAAAGCCAACAATAACAACTTAGGATTTCCCAGTAAACTCTACCCTGTTCCTAAGCAGTAATTTTATCAATTAGTACATAAGTATTTTAAAAAGTTGTAAGACAGGTGAAAACAGGTGTTGGAAACAAAACTCAGAATAGTTTGAGTTTTACAGCGAATTCCCAGCCACGTTGTATTTTCACCTCTGTATTTTTCTGTAATTACAGCAAAATTTGTTTAACTACTGAGGCAAAAGGAGGTTAATGGATGGGATAAAAACTGTAGTTATGAAAACATTAAAGAGTCAGTAGTCAGAAAAACTGATGCCTGTAAATGCTACTTTCCTTGTCTGCCTCCAAAAAACCCACTTGTGAGTAGCACTGGTGAGGGAGAATCCCAAGTAAAGTCCCTGAAAAAAGTACCATGCCTAAAGTGAAATTAACCCTATTTTGCAGACCTTATTTTTAAAAGCTATTTCAGTTACGGGTTTATCCCTTCAAGTGTTAAAAGAAGAGGTATGCCCCAAACTTGCAGTCTGAAATTGGAGGCAAACTTTCCCCACCATTTTAGATATCCAGTCTGCTTATCCACGGCAATGGGGATTAACCGTGACTTTCAGACCCACGGTTTGCATTAACCCGTCCCCGCTACGTAGAGAAACCTGCAAATCGACACGCCAATATCTGAGAAAGTCCTAACCAGCTTCCTCATGAGACTTTAGCATAAAGAAGGACCTTTCTGCTAGATCCCTGTGGGGAATAGCACACCATACCAAATTCTTCACAGGGATTGAACTGAAGTCCGCCTGAAACCTCGCGTGCGTATCTGAGAAGATAAGTGCAGTCACAGCAGTTATTTTCAATACTCAAAGAAATGTAATGGAAAGTTTACGAGTTACAGATGGGATTTTCTGTTTCTTTTGATGCTGAGGGACCACTGTTTAGCAGCTATGGCTGCCGTTATCTGCTATGGTTATTCCACTTGAAAATCTCTGACATGTGCATTCCCTGTGTCATAAAAAGAACAAAGAATATTGATTAATAAAAGTCTTTGACTCTACTGGCAAAGCAGTTACGAGCGCTAGGAATTTGTATGAATTGAAGAGTATGTTCCTCCAAGACTAAACACCTCCTATTTCTAGTCTTTTGACCCACAGGAACCTGCTGCTCTCTCCCTCCACTGAGTAAATTCACCTGGCCAGCTGGCAGCAAAATTGGATTTTCCATCCCTCCTGAGATAGAAGGATAAAGTTAAGGGAATGCTATAATGCCTTTATAACATGAAAACCAGTGGTGAATCTGAACCACCTGAGTTCTGTCTCTGCAGGACAATGATAAATGTCCGCTTGAAGTGCAAAGATCAAGTGCTGGGAGAGCAAGGTCAGATGCTTTACATGACATCTAATGTGACTGTCATTTCTCAGGCTCGGTAGCTGATGGAAATGCGGCGACAGGATGAACCAATCACTAAGGTACCACGTCTGGCATTTAAATAGAGTGCAGTAATTCCAGCAGTGCCAAATGATTAGAGATCTAATTGCCGTTGTCTAATGAATTCCTCTCTGGCTTGGCGCGTATGTTCAAAAAAAATGCTAAGCTGAGTCTGGTAAGGTACTTTCACTAAAAATGCGTTTTTAAAAGATGAAATTCTGTTTTTCTGCTCCTAAATGGTCTCATGAATTAACAAAAGGTTCCATACAGGCATATCTATAAATAATGGATGACTGTTTTGCTGTTTTATTGGGAATTACCTTTCTATACATTCCAACATTTGGCTCTAGGGAAATACTGTTATCTGTATTAAAAGCCCCTGCGAGATCATGAGAATTATACAATTCAATTTTTTGTTTTAAAAATCATTATCAATTTCTTTTCTTTGAAGAGTATATCACCTCATGATTGTTTCAATGTACTAGTGACAAGATATAAAGCATTGATTAAAGGAGTGGAAAATATACTTTATTGGGAGACTGAAGACCGCCGTGTATGCCAGTTAAGGTGACTTGATCTCACTCTTGATCATCTCTGGGTGAACAGAAATTTGGTAATAGATTGCTCTTCAGTCGATTTAACTCAAGCCATTGCACCATCCAATGCTGTCATATAACAAGTGTAACTTGGGTGAACTGATCCACAAAAATTGGATGCCCCTTTTTAAAATGGGGTAGTAGTTAACCAGTCACACAGTTCCCAAAGAGTGTCATGACCTTTCTGTTCCTACCAACGTCTAAACACAGAGGGAATTTTTCATTTTTTTCTAGAAAAAGTATGTTCTGTTTCAAAGAAATATGAATGAAGTTGGGCAGTCCAACGGCCTGTGCCACACCAAGGAATCCGGGAGGCTGCGACGCTGTAATTCCCATCTGCTCGTGTAACCTAAACATTTCCACTTGGATTCAGATTTTGACCCTTGCCTGTGCCACCTCCCCTTACAAAAAAAAAAATGCCTTTCTCTAGAGTCCTGATTTTTATTCATTCCTTTTCCTGAAAACCTCACAAATCATGCAGATAAATGAAAGTCTCATCAGCTGAACATCCGCTGACGTGGGGTTTTATCTGCCACCAAAGTCCACCTTCTTCATAAATGGGGAGGTCTTCTAAATGCCTCTCCACTTTCTGATCTCCTCCTAAAGGTCAGATCAAAGTGAACAAATGTAGGCAGATAAAGTTGAATGCAAAGGGGTCTGAGCTTTTTTCAGATCCTGTGATTGACAGCTAAGGCCTTGCACAGTGACAGTGTCACTTGAGAGACCCTACACTTTTTTTCCCAGGTTTTCTGCAGTCTCTGGTGTCACGGGGGGACAGCCCCCTGTGGTAATGCCAGGCTCCTCACTGTCAGGGGGCTAAGACCTGGACTAATTCATTGCGGTGCAGTTTAATTAAACTGCACCGGAGTTGTTTCCCTGGTAAAATAAGTGTGGGAAGAGAATGTGTGTCAAAAGAGACATGCCTCTTACTGTGTGTGCTTTATTGTTACACCACAGCTAATATATTGTGGGAATTCCCATGGAGTCAATGATAAACTATATTATCAAGCTCCATAAAATAGGCATTCTACTAGTGAGGGTTACTGTAGCCCACAATTCCATTAATCCTCCTAATTTATTATATTATAGCTGTATGTGAGGTCTCATAAATTTATTATACCCCTTTCATCTTGATAAAAATGCTTGTTTCTCCTCTCAAATAAAACCCCTTATTATTTGTTGTGTCTGTCTCTAAAAAATAAATGTATCAGCCACTTGCAAGAAAATATGATTATTGGCTGAGAAATGTAAACTGCACTTGACATGTCTTCTGCCATAAAATTAAAGAATTTTATTAAACCTTGCTTTCTGAGTACAAACACCAGTATATGAAGGCCCATTGAATTTTTATTTGCTTTTGTTTTAGAGCATTGCATTCTCTTTTATTTATATATATAACTTTACAAGGTTTTTTAATTTAAAGCCACAAAACCTGCATCTGTCAGCTTTGCCTTTTATGAAGAAGGCAATTTTTGAGACTCTACATTACATGTCTCTTGGAAATTGATCTGGGTGGCAAATAAAATCATTCCCTCTTTTAGGGCATTTCACGTCAGTAAAATATTTGATGATAGGTTATGTTGCAGCAATCTGTACTAAAACATTTTAAGTATGCTAATATACATGCTATGTTAGGTAAGTCTATGTGATGAAAAGAGCAAACTTCCCTGGAGCTTGCACCCCTGAAGGGGATGCAAAGTGGCCTCTATCCTTCATTGGCACTTAATGGTTGGGATAGAAAGCTTGCTTCAGGCAGAATCTAAAGAGAGGAAGAAATCCCCTATCAGGGTTCAAAGCAAAATATGGAGATGATCTTGAGTTAGTGGAGTCTCACAATGAGCGATGTCAAATTTGGTTGGGGAACACAAGAAAGGCCGTGTTATTCAGCCCCCTCTAGGCCAGCATCTCTGGTGGCGGCCAGAAGTAGGTGCCTGACTGGGAAAAGGACAAAGTATATGACACTTTCCCCAGCTACTATCTCAGCCTCAGACTGCTCTCAGCTCAGAAGATTTCTCAGGAAGGGCGTGGTTTGTCATATTTACTAATTCTCCATGGATCTGTCTTTCAAACATTTCTCTATTCTCCCCTTGAGCCCATGTAAACTTTTTAAATCCCCAGCATCCTTTGGGAAGGAGTTCCATGCAGCTACTTCATGTTGGGGTGAAGAAACCATCTCCTTGCATTCATTTTGATCCTGGTTCCTCCTCACATCATCTGACAGCCCTAGATTTTGTATCACATGAAACAAAACCCAGCACATCTGTGTCGTTTCTCTCCGTGCTCCTCCTTATTTTGTTGATCCCTACTATCCTCTCACTAAGTCTCCTCTGCTGCAAGCTGAGGAGTTCCTCGTGCAAAAACCACTCCTTGGACACTTAAGATTTTAAGAACAGGATTTCCTCACCCTCCTGTATCTTTCTTCCTTTTTGGATTCTACTCACAATTATCAAGGTATATTATAAGCTTTGTTATGTGATGACCGCCTACTAATCCAGCTCTCCTTGTGAGTAGAGTGCAAGAAAATTGCTTATCTTGGGCAGCCAGAAATATGTCAGCTTTATCAGGGGATAATCCCTCCTCTTGCTCCTTGCAACAAATAAAACTACCAGGTTGGTCAATATTTGTGGACTTATTACTGCAACAATATTTTTTCCCCTGCATATTCAACACTTTGCACTGTCTTTGTTCTAAGACATGTCGTGCTGTGGTTGAAGACTTTTGTCAAAAGCTTAGTGAAAGAGTCTCTCTATTTGTCCTCATCAGACCTTAGGATTTACATTAAAATACAAAGACACAAAGGAGGGACAACTAATAAGCCCGCTTACTGCCTGTTAAAAGCTAAGAAACACTGCAGAAATGGGGGCACTTGTATCGTGTAAGAGGTACTCAAAGCTGGAAGGTCTTTGTGAGGAGCTTGCAGGATCGGTGCATTAAGCTGGTTCAAACCAGTCCAACAGGTCCCAGGCTTTCTGCCATAGTAGTCAGGAATAAACTGAAGCTCACATTACCTGAAACACAGGGAGCCAGTGCTCTTAATAGTTCGTGACACTGGAAATATCTACCACCCAAGATATAGCCCATGTATTTACTATCAGTAAACACAGTACCAATACCTGGTTCCAAATCCGGATGGATCAGGTTTGAAACACAAGGAAATGATGCCGAAATCCTACTGAATAGGAGACTTCCAGTCTTCAAGACTGGATAGTCTAGATGAATCAACCAAATATAAGTCTTCCCTAAGCCACGTTAGGACAAATGTCAAAAGTAGCATGTCACGTGGATCTACAAATTGTAATAAGTTGCTAGTGCTAAAGGTTACTTTTAAACATAAACAAAGAGGCTGAGGGAAAAATTTTTAAATGTTGTGATATGGTCTTAAAAGTGGAATAGGGAGGAAGGGTAAGAAGGCTAAGAAGTTCTCTAGACAGAAACTCTAATGTGAAAGAGGATTTGGTGTTATCTCAAAAGCCACCCAATTTTCTCTATTTCAGCACAGTTTCCTGTTCCAAGCTAGAAAAAGTCACTTTCTAAAAGACTATTATCTCAAGAAAAGTGAAGTGTCTGATTTGGTATAATTAACTGCAATTCAAGAAGTGAACATTAAGCGAACTATTTCATTGGGAACCTGGGAGGAAAAAAGTGTCGTTTTCCTAGCAGCCTGAAAAATAACGACTAGCAGGTATTTCCTAAGCATGCCTTTGCTGAGATCCTTGGGGAAGCAAAGGACAGATTTAAGACTGCATTGAGAGTGTAGCATCATGAGCCTGGGTAATTAGTAAAAACAGAAACAATGCTAAGAGAACAGTACCGGGTATTCGTGCTGGCGCTTACCCAGGATGTGTGTATGGGGGATGGGAGGTGAAAAAAGCTCCTATTCTCCAGAACAGTTGATGTGCTTTGTCACCATGGGGGGAAAGTGTTGCTTTCTATAAATCTTTATGAAAACCCTCAACGTGGAACATGTGAGTCTAAGAGACGACTTTCTTATTTCTGTGCTGATCTGTACTACAGTGTGTGTTTGGAAAACGCTACTAAAACAAGCAGAATGATGGGATTTTCTTGGAAGCGACAGAGAAAGAATCTACTCCATATCATAAAATCTGCCTCTCTTCTGAGTAGCCTCTTAACTGGACCAAGATGGAATACTGGACTCTTAGCTGCCTTGAAATAACATCTTGTTTGATAGGGAATGAACTCCCACTCGCGTCCCTCCTGGTGTGGCCACTTTTAGACTTTTTTGTGTCTAAAATCTTCTGATCTCATAATGGCAGAAAGAAATTTTAGATACTAAACCGAGTACGTGCCCTGAAAACCAAGAACATGGTCAACATTTAAACTCTTTGGCCACATTTCTGTGGCTACTACTGAAACCACAGTGAGACATACCTTCCACAGCTGCATTAGCCACCACTAGATAGAGAAATAGTTGTGGAAACGTGAAGTAGATCCTAGGCTGGCTGAACCATGAACTGTGGTACTACTTTGGCTATCAACTGTGTTGCTTAAATTTCAACAAAAATTTTAAGGCTAAATAAGAGTGAGGTCTTAACTACAGAACTCATCGTTCAAATGGCAACATTTCACACGTTCTTCCCCCTCTTGACCATTTCCTTTCTGACAAAAGGTGGTCTGTTCTTCAAATAAATACGTTATACATTGCTTCCTATGACTATATTGTGCAGCACAGCCCTGTGCTAAATTGTTTTCTCAGTTGAGGACATCCTCCTCCAGTGTTAGGTGTGCACTTCCACTGGCCAGCAGATTGTTTCCTGCCTGAAGATGCCTTTTTTTAAAATGCACTTATCCAAATCCTGGGTGTAATGACAACAATAAAATAAATAAAAATCACTGTGAGCTGCCAATGTTAGACAGTTTCTCATTCTGGATTGCAAAAATTGCTCCTTTATCACTGAACGATGTTCAATAGCTATTCCTTAGGCTGCAATTTTAAATTTACAGTCCTATTTCCAGTATTTCTCTTAGTCATTTTTAGCAGTCAGATGACGAAAATAAATGAAGTCTTTAAACCTTTGTACAACTGGTAACCTCAAACATGAGAAAATTTGTTCCATGCTATGTTAAAACGATCCATCTTCACATAGAAAATTGATCCATCAGAATAACCAACCTATAAAATGTATGCTTCGAAAACAGCTTTATGCACTACCCATTAAATACAACTATAGTTTATGACTGTCACCTTAACTTGTAGTGCAGAAGGACCTTTGAGCAGCAGATATTCACCATCCAATGGGAGGAAATGTCACTGCTTTCACAGAGAATTTTTCCTTTTTTTTTTTTTTAAAAAAAAACCCAAAACTATGTGAAATTTAATTGTAGATTTTGGCTAGCCAAAATTGAGTATTTGAGACAGAAGGAACATGGACCTGAATATGACACTTGATCCCGTTTAACCTTTTAGCATGATGCTAATAAGTTTGAGTAACACTCCCTGTTTTTAACAGATATTGGCTGATTTGAGTGTAATTTGCATTGGTTAAATCTTTTGGGATACCTATATGGCTCCTGCCATCACTCTCTAGGGGCAGAGGAAATGGTCTTCACCTAAACTGTAGAAAATATTTGGCTTTTAAAGGCAAGCTGCACAGATTGGAGAAAAGCATAAATACATTCACCAACTTGTATGACAGTTTTATAGAGATCTAACTGAGATGTATAGACCAGAGTGCGACTAGGACCAGGTGGAGATTAAAGTTTTTTTTTTCAAGAAGGAAAGAAAATTCAGTAGGATTTACTGTGCACGGCTACAAAAGCACAGATAGTGATTTTCATGCATGTCAGCAAGAGAAGACAAACCCCACATTTTTCACCAGTGTTTAACTCAACTCACTGAAACTTGTAAATTCTTTTGTCTATTATAACAAATCCTATTATTAGCTCATTAACTTGGGAAAATGCACGCTTAGGAAAAACATTGACATTTACATTTCGTAAGCATCACTAACTGTGTAGGTTCATGGGACCCGAATGACTCTTTTCTCTTAGGAAAAAAGATTCATGTAGCACTAAACATAAATAAGATGTTCATAGAATTAATCCACTTCATTTGTAGGATGATTTGATATATTTGATTAAACTTGGAATTAACCCGTCTTACAGGACAATTTTCCTTAAACTGTAGTGGACAAGTTTGAGTCCATGACATATGCTGCACATCCTATCGTATTAACACATTGAGAAGCGACAAACAGCTTCTCATCTTGTTCAAGAACAGAAATGCACCAACATACTAATGAAGTTACCTCCAGCCTGGACGGCAATAAATCATCCGAATCTCAAAGCTCACCTCATACACAAATGTTTGGAAGAACTGGTTTGAATCATGCCCAGAAGGTTGACAGTGGAAGATACCGTGAGAAAAGTGAACGCTAATAAAAAGGACACTTCAGGGAAAGAAGCACGCCACAGGGTCTCTTGCTCCGGAAATGAAGAAGCTTCCGCTTTGAGTCTATAACTTGGCTGAACTCAGTTGTGACATGAAGGGGTGAGAAGGGGTGATGCAGGCTAATGGTACAACTGTTATATTGCTTTCTATTTTAAGTCTGGAAAATCAGTCGGGGAAAAAAGATCAGAGGCTTACATGACTTGGCAAAGAAATAGAGATTCGGGGCAGAGAGGTGTGCGGGCAGGGAAAGGGTCCAAATGTGAATTACTCTAATAATGTTGAGAAATATTCAGTTCATACAAGGTTCTTCCATGTTTATTGGCAGCAGTCCTGAATTGACAGCATACAGGGAGGCTTGAATTTAAACAGCCTCCAATGACAGCCATTCGAAGTTGTTCAGCCTTAGAACAAACCAAAAATAAAGCTATTACACTCTTTGTCTGGAGGGAAGTTCAGGGTCAAAAAAGGATGAGAAAGCTGTGCACTTGGTCAAGGTTAGGAAGAAGATCTAATAGAAATATATGACACAGTTTCTCACCATGGAGAATTTTCTTCACTAACTTTGCTCCTGTGGAGACCTTGTTGGACTTTTTTTTTTCTTTTTTGCAGTACTGCTGTAACTTGCAAGTCCTTTGTCATTACTAATACATAGTGAATAGATGAAGTGAATAAAATTTTGCCCCTGCCTTCCAAATCTGTATGTTACTGTGGTGGGTTGACCTTGGACGGCTGCCAGTTGCCCACCCAGCTGCTCTCTAACTCCCCCTCCTCAACAGGACAGGGGGTGAAAATAAGATGGAAAAATTCGTGGGTCAAGATAAAGACGGGAAGATCGCTTACCAATAACCATCATGGCCAAAACAGTCAACTTGGGGAAAATGAATTTAACTTACTGCCAATTAAAAAAGACTTGAATGGTGAGAAACAAAGATGAAGTTAAAACACCACCTCCATTTTCCCCGGCTCAACTTCACTTCTTCGTTCCCAACTCCTCTCCCTCCCCAACCCTCCTCCCCGCGCACCTGGGGGGATGGATCTGGGGGACTGCGGTCAGTTGATAACAGCCCCTCTCTGCCGCTCCTCCCTCCTCACACTTTTCCCCTGCTCCAGCATGAGTCAGTCCCACGGGCTGCAGTCCTGCAGGATAAACCTGCTCTACCATGGGCCTTCCGTGGGCTGCAGGGCGATCTCGGCTCCGGCATCTGGACCACCTCCTCCTCCTTCTTTCACCTTGATAACTGCAGGGCTGTTCCTCATGCGGTTTTTCCTCACTCCTCACTGCTGGGTAGCCTTTTGCCCTTCCTTAAACACTTTTTTTTGAAGCAGAGCTGTGGCCTGCAGTTGGTCCACTGGGGCTGGCTGGCACCACCCGTGTCCAGCATGGGTCAGCCCCCGGCCTCTCCCCACAGAGGTGCTGCCAGCACCTGGGCACTTGCACCCAGTACTATTACTCATGAAATTTTAGTGATAAGGACATAATTTGTCCTTTTTAAAAAAAAACAAAACAAAACAAAACCCTACCAGTTTGAGGGAGTAAGGGTGAGTGTATGCCAAGGGACAGAAACAGAGATATACATGTGGTCTCCCTCCAGCACCTCCTGCTTTTTGTGTGCTTGACTGCTTACACTTCAAATTCCTCTTAATACCTTAAAAGGGATATGTTAACTGACCGATGCAAAGCAATTACAAATTATACTGCAGCTGACAATCCTGCCTCTCGGCATTCAAGGAAACTTCTC
Source organism: Dromas ardeola (assembly GCA_013398915.1). Taxonomy (NCBI): domain Eukaryota; kingdom Metazoa; phylum Chordata; class Aves; order Charadriiformes; family Dromadidae; genus Dromas; species Dromas ardeola. The sequence goes on from VYZM01023224.1 coordinate 476,139, forward strand.
CCAAAGACTTTCTAAACATCTCCCGGTGAAGTGCAGTCTCAGCGGGAGGAGGAAGGACTCGCTGGGAGCAGTTTTTGTGCTTGCCCTCGGGCAGGCTCGTTTCCCATACTCGGTGCAAGCACAGCCTGTCTTGCAATAACCCCAAATGCGAACGCGCCCGATGAAAACCAAGTCCCACTAGACATAAATTTTACTCCCACATCTCCAGCCTGCCGCCGGGGCTGGTAGGAGCCTGTGTCTACACTGAAGATGTGCTTCCAGGGGGTGGTGACAGCTCTCAGAAGAAAGCAGCGAGTGAAAGGGGAACATGACAGGGGGCTCTGTCTGACATGGACCTTAGCAGCATGGGAGAGGTTGCAGGGACGGCGGAGGGAGTCAGCGCAGCCTGGCGGGGGACAGGGCGGTCGGCATTAATTCTCACCCTCAGACAGAGCCTTCTACCAGCAGCTCGAATCAAAAAGAAAAGTTTGCTTTTAAATCATAAGGAAAGTTTCAGGGCATTAAAAAAAAAAAAAAAAAGTAGTCCNAAAAAAAAAAAAGTAGTCCACCATAAATAATGTAAATTACAATAAAGCAAAATTTAAAATAGACTGAGAGTAATATAAATTTCTGATCAAAACAAAGACTGTTTACCTCAAGCTATTTGCATCCAAACCAGTATTTTTCGATAACTACATCACCTTCTGCCGTGACTGTTTATGTATTTTACTGATTTGTTTAAAACTCCTGTTGGGGACTGTTATGAATTTGGCGTAAAGCAGCGTGTTGCAGAGACCAGAAATACCGTGTGTGTGAAGTAACCGAGTGTGCCTTTTAAAACCTCAGGAACAGCCTAAGAAATGATGTGAACATTTTCAAACATAACTTTTACATTTCTGGAATTAAGAGATGAAAATAAACATCAGAGATCACAGCCAGTGGATAGCTGAAAGCTGAAGCTCAGCGTTTACGCGTGGATTAATTTCAGCAGTTGTGATTGATTACCCGAGTCAGAGAGCAGTTTTGCTTCCACTCTAAGCTGGCTTTATCACTTACAGAATTAATCTTTGCTTAAGTGGGAAAAATGCCTGTTCACAGGTAACACTTTAGCCACCCCATACACACGCTGGCAAGAAAACAGGCACTGAATGTAAAGGCAATGGCAGCCTTTGGACAGAAGGACTCGGATTCCCTGGATTTTGTATTCCTGTGCCTGCTCTAGCAGATGGAGCGGGCTGGTGGAGCAAAAGATACACACTGCCGCATTTGTGCCACACACCCCCTTGCTGACCGAAGAGCAGCAGCTTTATCAATCCAGCCTTGAATCAAGAAATCTGAGCACTGTTCCTTTGCTCTTATTTTGCATTGGAAAGAATAATATTTGTCAGAGATGCCCTTGAAGAATATTATTATGAATTGGCCTCTGATGACTAGTGAAGTATGTTAAACATAGGTTCGACTCTATTTTAAAGAGAGTTCTCTAAACATAATTGCACAAATTTCACTAAGTTTTAAGGTCAGGGTAAATTAGAAATACGCACTTATTCTATTACAAACTTCAATCAGAAAAAAAACCAATGGTCAGTCATAGAGCAAAACCATCAACATTTTAATACAAATTCTTGGAAAACTAACTGAAAAATAACTTTGAAAAGACATATCTCACTTTCCTCATATGTAAGCAAGCAGGGAAAATCTCCATGAAGTGCAGAACACAGTCTTAATAGGGAGGCACTCTTAGTGCTACTGAATAAAAATCCACATTAAAACATATTTCAGAGACATACTGGAAGCATCTATCAGCAGTAGATTGCGTTGACGCATTCAGAAAGCCAAACTGAGTCCCAGCGTTACCAGGCTGGTAATATCTGTCAACAGTGCCAAGATAACGTCTTGAGTTTGTTAAGGAAAAAAGCACGTCACCTGTCAGCTATCATCTTTGGCCAGTACCTGGAATAAAACAAAATAGCTCTGCATGGGGGCTTCCTGCAAGCCTCCTCTGCCACAAGTCTCCTCTGTTCCTCTAGCGCAGGAGGAGCGGTGGCAGGAGAAGTTGCACAACAGTCTGGAAACCCATCTGGAAAATAAGCAATTAAGAATAAGCAGCAGCTGTCAGCCACTGGCCATGCCATCAGGCCCTTTCTGAGCACGCCATTAGGGCTGTACACATCATGTCTAATATCCCCAAGTGTTTTTCTTGGCTGGAGTCTTTTAGGGACAGAAATTCAACTAGGACTCCCATAAAAGGCCAGGGTCCATCTTGAATGAACAGAAATAGAAATACTGTCTCACGATGGCCATGCTCAGAGGTTAGAACACGTGAATTCACATAAACATGATACTTCACTGGAGAGCAACTAAAACACTTGCCGGCACAGATCGTGTTGAAGGGAAGGGCTAAGAGGAAAAAGTTCTTCCAAAAAGAGGCTTACTAGGTCAAAAATCAACCCAGATTCACCAACCTGGCCACTTCCCAGGCATTTCCTAACACAAGCCCAAACCAAAGGGAATTTCTAAAAACTAAGAGTGGCAATTCTGAGCGTTTGTGCTCCATGAACACTGGGGAGTAGGAAAAGGGCTAACTCGGTGCTCTGGCGAAACTCGGTGCAGGTAACTCCATGCTGACTACTGAAGTTATCCACATAGTGTCAGCTGGGCCCTGATGACAAGAGACCACAGTCCCTTTCACAGGGAGCTCTGGGAAAGATCTCTCTGAATTAGTCTTAAAGGCAGTTTGTGAAACTCCATGAGCTCTTCCAGGTTCTCCAGCACATAAATTTCAATATAACTGCAAAGTGGAGGACAAATAATTATTTAGCGATGAGTTGAGAACAAAAGAACGAGTAATTGCTTGGTTTTTTTATAGATTACTTAGACTATAAAATAGAACTTTAGTCAAAAAGTATCATTCGCCATTTATTTCTAGCTCAGTAAATGCAAAATATTTGAGGTACAAAGTGAATGCGGATCTCTGTTAAAGTGCAATATTTTATCCTGTCTCTTTAAAGATATCAGAGAGGAAAGTGAAAAGGAGAAATGCCCTTAAGAAAAACCAGCTAAATTCCGCTCGCGATGAAAAGAGCGGGTAATACAAGGTGGTACCAGCTCTCCAAACCAATCTCTGTGCGAGGAAGTAAATGTTAAGGCTTGAAATGGGAACCTGAAAGAGGTCACTCTGCTTTTATTGAGCTTTTCCTTCTTGTCAAACCAGCGGGTTGTGTGTTGTACTCCTTATGGGTCACTGATAGCCTATCACAAAGCCCCCTCTGTTTGGATACCGTCCCCGAAACCCCACCAGCCAGCAGAGCAGAAACACTAAGGTGGAGCTACCCTCCAAAAAGCTTCCCAGCACAATAGCTGCTGCTGTCACGGTAGGACAATAAAGTGGATTTTATGCTGGTATATTTTTCTCATCATATGCATGACAGAAAGTCTAATGGGCCTCGCTAGTTTCTTAGTGGCTTTTAAGGCCCTATAAAGTAGCCTGCTATCAATTCGATCTGTGTTCTCAAGATGTCTGCCTGAACATCAGAGAGCTCCAGCAGGAGCTATGTTTTCATTCCCCCAACCTGCATGGAAGAGATAAGCTAATTAGCTGAGAAATTAGAGAGGGAAACTATTAGCATCACAGAAGTGAAAATGAAAGCACTATGAGAATTTATAGATGAGGAACACCTACCCACCTACTGCTCTCCTAGGTCCGAAGGGGTTTTGTTAACACACCTTTTATTTTCCAGGGGGAACTGCTTTACCTGCCAACAGTCCTGACCAGCAGGGACTTGTTTAATGTTGGTGGAGAAACACTTTATCCTTCAATAGTCTCCTTGCAGTTGAATCTCTGGCTTTGTGGAGTTTCAAAAGGGCCTATTTCTAGAGGGTGATAAGATTGGGCTTCAGAATGACTGAGGACAGGAGCTACAGATAGATGTTTGGGTAAACGAGCAGAAGGGGAGATGCTTCTCTTCTCATCAATACTACATGCCTTGCCACTGAAGTCAGACCCCTCTCCTTTCCCTCTCCCTCTCAGCAGACTGGGAGCGTCCTATGTCAATTCACTCAGTGCCAGATCCTTTTGTGGGACCGGTACATCCTCATCACTGCCCCATATCCATCCTTATCCTCAATTCAGGAAAAAGTACACAACTTTCTATTTGTCCTTTCTCTCTGACTGGGCTATACTGGGATGACCTATTGCAGCTGGGTCCACAGGGGCAGCACGCCAAGAATAAAAGACAGATAGAGCACATAATGTTTTTGCAGCCTAACTTACAAACTTCATTCTTAGAAAACAGAGAGAGAGAGAGATTGATTCTGTTTTCCGTTTTACACGGATTCAGATTCTCTGTCTTGTTCCTACAATCACACCTGATACTTTATGAACAAAAAGCTGTGAGTCTGAATATATCTATTGCTCAAACACACGCTGTTATTGACCGAGATTCTGACAGACTCCCTCACAGTTAGGAATACCTTCCTTTGCAACAATTTCCCACAGATTGAGCAAAGCTTTCAATGGACTAAGCCTCCTGCAATTTGAACATCATTAGCAGAGTCAGAATGGCGGTCTGGATGGTGCTGAAGTCGAACAGAGAACTGTTAAAACTTGTCTCTGAAAGAGCTCACATGCAACTGCAGACTTCGAAAACTCTCAGGTTCAGGTTAATTTCCAGAGATTACTTGCATAACTGACATTTATCCTGTCTGAAATGAAGACTGCAGAAAATGTTACGCTGGAATGACATTTATCTTGCAGCAACTTATATGTGGACCTTGCAGACTGATGGCCAAATATATCTCTATCCTGCAAGCAAGCGTCTCTAGATGCTACAGTTATGCAGAGCAAATACGGTTGCATGGGTTTTGATGATACAAAGCAGAGAAAAATTGGAACAATGAAACTTTTGTCTTCTCTTAAATAAAAAAAAAAAAAAAAAAATTTAAGTTGTGTAGCAACCACATGAAAAAAATAGGCAAAACAAAAGCCTATAAAATCAGGGAAAGTCCAACAGATACTTCACACATGCTAATCATACATATAGAAAGTCAGCTGCAAAATACTTCATTTTTAACTCCTTCATTAGGAGATATGAAAATACCCTTGTCTCTGTTAAACACTGCAGAAATCAAGATTGGTGGTAAAAAGGAACAGAGAGACAGGAGCAGACCTTGGTTGCCCTAAAGTCATTTCTCTCAGAAGTCTTGTTCCTAGCCCTGACCACAGTTGGCTTTTCTTTCTGACTGATGAGGAGAACCCCTTTACTCTCACATCTCCTGCCACATCTCTTTCCTGAGTTACCTTCCAGGAGGCTCCAGACCCCTAACAGAGGGAATATTACCAGACCTGCTCCAGACTGCCCTAGCAGCACGTCTTCATGACTATTCCCATGTTCTCTTCTTGCTGCTGGAGCAGTTCTCTTTGTTCCTCTTCCCTGTCGCACCACAGGTGCGGTCCCATAAATAGATAATAAGGACCAAGCTCATTTCCTTAAAGGAATTGAAGGGAACAACGCTTCTAAATAACTCCTTTATTTTTTACCCAGCCCCTTCTCAGAAAACTTGTCTACATAGCAGCGAAATGAATGCCACAATGAACGCGGTGCCGCTTTCCTCTTAACATTCCTTTAAATGCTCAAAATGCCTTCCTTTAAATACACCAAGCTTTCTCAGTTCCTGAAATTCCCATTACCTTCATGTGATCCCACAAATGCAAGAGACCATCTAGGGAGAAACGTGCCCCAGGAGCCAGCTCACACAGGGAAACATGCTGCTTCCCAGGAATGGTAAATTTGACTGCAGGGCACCCAGCCCACTTCTGTTTCATGCGGAAGGGGTGTACCACCGCACTAACTCTGTCGCTGTGCGTGGGACTATCCAGCTCAGGGACATATTTACAAGTTAATTTTGCAGCAACGTGCCCAGTACTTCCCATGTTATTGTATACAAAAAAAACTTGCAGTGGCTACCAGCGCGCTCTCAACAGTGTCATCAAATAGAGCGCAGGCAGAGACCCCCCCCACCCATGGAAGTGGAGAGGCGTCTCGGTTTCCCCAGAGTACCTAGGTCAGAGGAGATGACTGTGCACCACAGCTTGTTTTCCTGGTGTGCCTGGGCCATTTTCAGGACAGAAAACACTTGTCGTATCACCTAAACATATGTATTACAGCGGTACCGGGCTCTTTCACAGACATCTGGGAACAACCTGACTTCTTGCACTCCCCCCACCTCTCCTATGCATCGCAGTGTAAAGACACGGGATTATGTGGCCCAGTGTCCTACAATAGTCCCTTTGAAGAGCACGGAAAAAAGCAGAAGTTAATAAATCTCTCTCAATACCCTCTTAAAAAAGGCAGAAAGTTTTTAATCAGCTGTTAAGGACGTGTTTCTTCTGTTGAGTAGTACTTGCGCTAAACATATATATTTACATAAACATTTTGTATATTTACTGTTGGTTTTGAGAGACGTGATACACATGTCACTGAGGTCAACAACATTTTAATTGCTAAAGAATTTTTTTTCGAAGCCACCTGGGAATGGTTAAAACAGGATACGGGGCTTTTATTCCCGTTTGCCTTCACGAAGCGAGCTCTGTTCTCTGCTGTACACACGATAGTTGCTATGCATACAGATAGAGCCTTAACAATACTATTCTGACATTTAAGCATTTCAGCCTCTGTGCAGGACAGCCTGTTTGTATTTTTAAGCTTGGTTCTTGGGCCAAATGCAAAGAGACCACTGTGTGACTCTGAGCTTATCTTCTGTACTCCCAAATACAAGTTAATGCTTGGGTGTGTCGGGTATCACCTGGGGATTTAAGCAGGAGGCTTTTTGCAGTTAACCCAATCCCATGACCTGCTCTGAATTACCTTTGATTTGAAGGCGGTTTAGTTAACTGCCCCTTCTATTAATTGGAATCAAATTCTCGTGAAATGTGGGTGCACAATAATTCCTATTTTGCCTCCTTAATGGCTCCATACGTACTCTGTTACACCTTAGAGTGAAGGTACTGGTGAGGCACAGGTGGAGAAGGTTGTTTTGTTGTGGTCACCTTCTTGAACCTGGTTTTCCTTGCTCAACGTTTTCAAAGTATCAGAATCTAATTATCCTGGCAGTTGTCTATACAGAGGTTAGTACCTCCTTGGTAAAAGCGCTCTCTGGTCATTAAGAGAAACAGTTTATTCATCACTGGTTTCTGTTCTATGACAACCAAGCTCACTTTTGTCCACCTTTCAGCACCTGGAAAAGCAGGAGAACAGGCATGAGCTCTGCCTCATTTCTCCTCATTACTGCGGAGGCAAAGTTCCTATCCAGCCTGTGTGCAGAGTGGTGGTCCTGGTCACGAGACAGGCACTCTTCTTGTTTGCGGGCTAAATACAACCTTATATATGCCCCTAGTCAAGAGCTGCGATAGGATTTTGTATTGATGCCACAAGGGATCCGAGCAGTTAATATGGCATAGGTAGTGGCTAAGTTATCAGCTGGATTTTAGACTCATGCAGGGAGCGCTGGGGAATTTTTCTGAAAGGATTGCTGCTCCAGCGCCCCTGCGAGCCAGGCTCGTCATCCCACCCCGGGGCACTGTCGCAGTGTTATCCCACAGAAGGCACGGGCAGCCGTGCCTGCACTGACGTGACTCCCGCAGTGTCCTACAGCGTCCATGGGACCAGCTCTGCCACTACAGCCAGGATCAGCTTCTCTTGCAAGTCAGACTGCTCCACCGCTCTGCGGCAATGCCTGCTTACTTCTAGCCACAAACTACTGCATTGTGCAGAATAGGCAGCAAGGGGACATTTTAAAAAAAATTATGTTTCAGAGGAGAGGGATATTTGATGCAACATCAGTGCCGGTTACTTTCAACAGTTTACCAAACTACAACTGTTTTATAAATCCTTACTTATGGCAAGAATAGATACCAACTGAAAAAGAAACATCAACCAGAATTGTGCCTGGAGGGCTGGTGTGTTGCTAGAGTCTCCATCCTTCACTATACCTGCAGGTTTTGTCACTTCTGTAATTAGACTGTCAGAGGCAAATGGCACGTATCCCATCTCCTTCTGCTACAGGCTGACTTGCCCACTTAAGGGGCAGTATATTTGACAGATATTCTGTGTCTTATTTCCACACCTGATGCAGAGACAGAGGCTTTACAACAGAATCACTTATGTTAACTTAGGGGACACATGGCCATGCTTGTAGACAGCAGTTGTTATCATTTTGCCACCCTAATCATTCCTTGAGGACAGGTGCCTTTTGCGTACTGCCCTCTAGGTTTTTAGAAGAAGCCAGATTACTGGTTATATTTAAGATATACATTAAATATAGCTTTCGGTAAATGAACAACACCTTTTGAAAATCCTGCTAGGAATTGTCCCCAGGGTATTTCCTTTGGGAGAACCTAACTCAATTTTGGTGATTTAAAGGTTCTGTCTAGTTCTTTTAAATATTCCTTTGACGTTGTATTGCTCTGCTTGTAATAGATTGTTATTGCCTTATATTGAGTTTGCAGAGTGAAGGTAAATCTTTTGTGATGTGATTGTGCTCTCCCAAACTTAATATTGTTCAGAGGTCCTTTATAACTCTCTGGTTTCTCTGCAACAAGCGGGACAAATTTTCATTTTTACTCTTTTAGATTTTTATTCTCAGTTCTGAAACTCTAAGGGAGTATATTTACAGGCAATGTCTAGTGCACTTTTCATGAACTGAGAACTCAGATGCCGTGGTGGGACCACTGTTACTCCCTTTCCCCCAACCACTGATTTACAATATATATAGGGAGAGAGGAGGAGAGAAAGAGCACGTGCGTGTCCTGGCATCCTATAGTAGTATTCTTAATACTGTAGAAAACCAAAAAGCTTCCAGTTCTGATATCAAGTGTATCATGGCAATTCTTGCTTTAGAAATATGTACCATATGCATTTTCATATAATATTACCAGACTAATTCCTTATATTGGTACCATAGCTACGGTAACTAGCTACATATTACAAAAGACTTTCTGACCTAGGTAATGGGCAAATGACAATCAATATACTATAAAATATATATCTATGCTTTTTCTATACTGTATCTATACATGCAAACGCATGCATAAACACGCATACAGTGGAAAAATTGCCTATTTTCACCTCTGCCCAAATGTTTGGGTTTTTTTGAGAACCCTTCCTAGATGGACGAGTGGAATTTCACAAGCCTGGTGTCAGGTACAAGTACCCAACACTGACATCTACAGGTCAGGAAACCTATCCTTTTTGATGTTATGGGCCCAAAATATCCTGAAAGCATTCGCATCTGCAGTGCTCAGGGCTCTGGCACAGGTCTTGAGTTTCTTCCTAGGTTGCATGCACAGAGCCAGGGAGAGCACCCGCTTGGCTCCCCAGTGCCCGTCTCAGATTGCCAAGAACCCTCTGGGTCGGGGAGGGTAGCCCTAAGCCCATTTTTGAAGTAGGCTTTGCGTTTGCTTTTCGACAAGCACGCATGACAGTCCCGACTCAAGGGCACCATCCCTATGCTGGCTCTCGTTCATCACCCACCTTGTGTCCAAAAGGCTCCCCTGCTGCCCGATTTCCTAATGGAGGTTTAAATAATAAAAACAAGCAAAACTTCAGGGGCAGATCACATTTCTTAATGAGGCAATCCACATATTTCCTGTGATCTCTTTTTAGAGTATTTGGTAATGACAGTGAACATAGGATGGGGTTTTAAAATTTTGTCAGGGAATTAGTGTATTTTTGTATGCAGACATTTTCATTTTGCATTCTGACAAGTAGCTTACTGGACAAAAAAAAAAATTCATAGAATCGTAGAATAAATGAAAGAAAACTCTCAGCTTATAGAGGGATCTCTTTAAACATCAACTGTCCCCAAAGTCTTTGTGTTTCCCTAAATGCTTTGACCCCTTTTAGTGTTCAGATTTAACTTGGAAACCCAGACAGACTGCAAAGGCGGTGTTTCTTCTGAGGAAAAAAGGAGCATTCTTTTTTTCTCATCTTTGTATTAGCACAAAATATCTGTACTGCCTAAGGCTATTTAGGAAAGAAACTCAACATTTATGCAGGTTAATAAAGCAAAGAAAGAAAATAGTTTGTCACTATTGTGTAGCTCTTCTTGTTTCATTTTGGTTTTCAGTTGGAGTCTCTTTTTTTTGTGTGTGTGCACATACTTCTAGGGAGGTAGGATTTCATTAGAAATGCTAAAGAAAACCAACCTTAATTAGTCTGAAACACATCAGTAAACTCAAGCTTGCTGGCGCAGAGTCATGTAGTGTGAAAGGCAGATACACTGGGGTCAGTCATGGTGAGTTAGTGGTTTAGCAAGACTCCCATGAGTCTACCTCTCAAAACTATAAGCGGTCAGCAAGACAAAATAGCCTTGATCAGCATTCAAAGTCATGCCTCTCTGGACAGGATGGTTAGCTACAGTTTTCTGCCTACTAATGTTGCAATTATTCCCGGTGCCCTTTGTATCTTGGGTCTCTTATTCTAAAATGTTTGGCTCAAACCCTTTTCCCAGGTGAGTGTGCTTTGACTTTCTGTAAGTTAAAGGTCCTTTGTGAGATGTGGCTTTGACTCAGAGAACACAATCTGCAGACACTTTATAAGACGTTTTGGGCTAAAATCCGCTCTGACATTCAGGCAGACACCCTACGCAGCACAGGCAGTGCTGGCCAGGCCAACAGACACCTGCAGTGTACCAATGACCTTAGAGTAAACTAGGCTGAATTTTTATAGCAACTCTCAAAACATTTAGAGCACAACAGAAAAACTATTTTTTTTTTTTTTTTAACATGCCCAGCTGAAAAACTGAGGCTTTGGATTTGTTGGAAATGCTGGAAATGTTGGAAAAGGAGAGTGGAGATTGACACTCATCAAAGCCCTAAATTGGATGCAGTGAAGGTGTCTGTGTTTGGCATTGGGCCACAGATGTTACAGATGGGGATGATGTCCTCACCCAGACTTGGATAGGTTCAGTCCATTTCAAATACTGGGACTCCATTCCAACAAGAACAAGGGATTTAATAACAAAAACCCTTTGAGGCTACAATTTCTTATTTGGTAGCTTTCCTCTGGTCACCAAGTTGAAGCTACCTTGGGAGGGAGGACGAGAAGGTCTAGAGCAGAGATTGCTGGGCATTCACACGAATTTTGGAGCAGAGGCTTGGCAAAACAAATGGGAAGAAAACAAAACCCAAAAAGTTTCAATGCTACTCACAAAATTTTGAGTTCTGCAGTAACGTGAATTGACAGAAATGGCTGGTATCGAAAAAATATCAACATTGTGAGGCTGTTCCTGTTGCATGGATCAGCACTGCAAAGGGTTGGCAGCTAGTACCTAAACAGACCCAACTAAGATACGCATCCACAAAAACCCAAGTGTATTCCAATCCTACCTATTTCCTGAACATAAAGTAACAGACTCGCCAACAAAACCCCAAAATCTCCTTGTATCCTCAAGAGCTTCTGCTTCTCCTCAGAAAGCAAAGGAAGAAAAGGCATGTTCCAGTGTTCCTGCTGATGTGACTGGAGAAACCACAGAAACGGCCCTGGAAAGACTTCAGGGGGAGGTTTATTGGATTATAAGAAGCTGCCCAGACTGCTGCAAGGAACATGGTAAAAGTACAAGATGCTATTGGAGACAACCCCCAGTCAGACTCACGGGGAGGTAGGGAGAAAAAGGGGCCCCAAGGCTAGTTTTGCCTATTTTGTTGGTTTTTTACTTCCACATCTACGTGGAGATCTCTCTGGCTGATGTTTAGCTTTCTTTGTGGCGATTTTATCGCGGCTACATAACACATCCCAATGCATTAACAAAAGAATAAAGCTGCTGGGACAACCCAGCTGATCACCGGGTTCCGATACGCCGAGCTGCCATCAACTGTCTTTTCACCGACTGCCTTGACTGAAAGGGAGCTGGAAATAAGAGGCGAGGAGCCAGTGCCTAGTGACACTGCAGGGACCACAAGAGGAAGATCACCTAACGCATTTTGCTTTCTTATTGTTAGCTTTGTCTGATCCTGAAGTACAGGTGCTGGTAGGTGAGTTTTCCTGGGGTCACTGCCCCTCTTCACACTCTGCATTAACTCCTTCGCTGCCCCGTGGCGACAGCTGTCACACACCCCACGTACAGCATTTTGAGAGGTTATGCAGAAAATTGACAAAGAATTTACAAAAAATCTTCCAATGGTGAGGGATTTGGGATGGCAGAAGTACATTGACAACAGGAAAGATTATACTTTCAGTCTTCCTGCAGCCTGCCTCCTTTGGGTCACGTATGCACAATAAAGATTAGTGATCTTGTTTCTTCAGGAAAATTGTAGCTTAGTTTACATAAACTGGAATTTCTGAATTTTGAAATGATTCTTTCTGCAATGGGTAGCAGAGAAATAAAATCAAGCATCACCTTTCCCTCCTTTACAGGCACTTTCCCCCCTCTTCCCCAGCCTTTGTGGGATCTGTTTTTCCAAAGAGTTAAACTGGGTGGTTCTCAGGGGTTTACAAGAGGCATAACTATTCCTGAAAAACAATCTGATACATTCAACTTAGCAAGGCCCTGCTCTTTCCCTCTAATCTTTCAGCAGGACCCAAGGGAGGCTAAAGCTGAGATCAGGCTATTCTCCCCTCGAACTTTGATTCGCTATTAAATTCCGCCTAATGACGATGACTTTGCCATCTCACGTTCATCAGTGGGCTATGCGCAGAACAATGCGGGCCTGGCGGCGTATAGAGGGACATTGTTCCTGCCTCCTGGTTGCTCTGTTCGAGCAGCGTCACGTGAAAATCCTCATACACGAGAGACATGTAAAACCAGCAAGCGGTATTACTCTCCAGGGTGCGACGGTAATTCAAGTCATACCTTGTGCGTGGGTGTTTGTATTTATGTGATCTCCTGTTGAGCTTAGAAAACAAAAACAAAACCTACAACAGAATAACACATAAAGCAATACCAGAGAACTCGGTGGAAAATGAAATGCAACTCTGTGATGGAGGAGTCTCATGCCCATCCACTGAGCAAGTGACTTAATGATCTGTGCTAAAATACTGTACCTCAATTTGTACGTCTATGCACGGCAGAAAACAATTTTTATAGCCTTTTAAACCCCTGATTCCTTACTAGCTTATAAAGAGCACAACCATGAGCAAATTGGCATGTTCCCCATCACTACTAACCACTACACTAAGAAGGCAGATTTCTATGCCATTTTACAAAGGCGTCCGAGCCAGGAGCAGCACTTACTACTCCAAAGAATAACTCCGTTTTCTTTACTGTTATGAGAGTTTATCCATTTCTGCCTGAGATTTCCCAAGCAGACGTGTGTGCGCAACTCATGCAATATCCACAGGGTGCCTCAACGCGAGCCGCGCAGACCGTGCTGTGGGATGCCGTACACTCAAGGTCGGGACACACAGCAGCACTGTCCCTGGGACTGTGGGACAGTCAGAGGGTCAGGCAGGTGGCCAGAATCCTCTTCTCCACCCACACTGTTCCACCAGGTACCAGCCCTGCCGTACTGTAATAAGGACCGCAGCTCTCAGTATTTGTCCATCTGATTTCTACATCCCTATTCTGCACTTCCAAAGTTATGGGTAGGGCATTACGGGTGCACATCGTATGCAGCAAGAGCTGAATCTTCCATGTTACTTTAGTAGACAGGAGGCAAGAAAACAACAAAAGCCTTAGATTCGCTAGGCTCACTTCCCTCTTCACACCCTGTGTAACTCTTTCACTGCCCTGCCCCAGTAAATAACATGCTCAGTACAGGGGCATTGTAAACTCTCCGGGGAAAAACTGACAAAGCCTGGAAAGCAGAAGTCTGGGCATGAAGCATTTTCCATGAAACTACAAGGATTCTGTGCCTTTCCATCGTTCCTTCAGCTCTATCCTTAAAAAAAAAAACAAAAACAAAACAAAACAAAAAACACCCACAAAACAAAACAAAAAACACGAAAAAAACCCCACAAACACCCATACCTTTAACAACAAACTCAATTTCATTATTTCAAATATTTTTCTAAACTACTTTTGCAACAAAACTAACTCGTTTAGTTTTCTATTTACTGAAGTGTATACAAGTACTCAAACTAGGTGTTTTTTTGAGCCAGAGCCTGAATGTGCTCAACTTTTACCAACCCAGGTCAAAAAGTATCCACTGCAAACAGGAGTTGTGTGCCTTTTATTTCTCTTTCTGCTTTTTTTACAGCAGCAAAGACATTTTTAAACATTTCGTCTGAGATATTGAACCCAAAGGAGTAGTTGATTACCCAGAGGCAGCAGCAAAACAAAGCAGAAGGATAGTAAAAGAAAAACCCTAATGCCAAGTATCAAAAAGTTTTAGAAGTATTCGACATTTTTAAGTTGCTCTGCATGCACACACAGCAGCTTGACTCAGGAACACAATGTCTGAAATCACGCTAGCATCAACATCACTTAGGGACAAAGAAATCCATTCCCCCAAGCGCAAAGCTTAATCTGATTTTTCTCACAAAGGCTATTATGAGGCTTTCACTTGAGTCACTAGAACAAACTGATGCGGACATCAAATCAGATACTAAACCCAAACCTACTGAAAATCGGATTTTAACAGGTTTGTGGAAGTTTAATATACAGTAATTAATACCCAGCATAATTGATCAGAAATAACTGGTGAAAATAGAATCTTATCTCCGGGAATACCAAGATCCCTAAAATAACCAAGGTTGAAGCTACCTATTCATTTATGAAGGAACTTAGGCTCACATTCAGTGAGGGCACTGAAATTTTTGTGCATCAGATCACAAAATACTGTAATGACATTACCTTCACAAGGGTAGAGAAACTGAACTTCAGAAGCTGGCTTTTTTTTTTTTTTTTTTAAATATATTATTGGCTAAAAAGTCTTTTAGTCCTTTTTCTGATTACACCAACAACAGAACAAAGAAAGATCTAAGTACTGGCAAAGAATGTTTTAACCCATGTTCCCGTCAAAGGGAAACAAATTACTCTGCCCTTATCTCTGAAAGGAGATCCAGTCTCAGAGTAACTTGGCCTCCTGCGAGGATGTGCCCAGTACCAAAAAGGAGAGCTCCAGAGTGAAAAGGAAACCATTTGGCTTCGTGGTTATTTTTATTACCTGCTACATCCTTTTCCACGTCAGGCGCTCAGGTGTTAGCGTTCATTTACTGAACTGGTCACAATTTTCCTTCCCTTTTTAAAGACAGCGACAAATAAACCTCAGCTCGCTTTGCGTTCATCTCACAGCCATTTTGAAAGACAAGGCTCAGCCCCTCCTAGGGGATTATGGCTCGGGTGTTTGTCAACCAAACGCCAGAAGAAAGAGCGTGTGGGCTGGAGAACAGGAGGAGCAGGGCTGAGAGCGGTGCCTCATCACGACCTGCCTTCGGAAGGACAGTGCAGAGCCCCCGTTAAACGCCTTGGTGCCTGTGGTTGCCATTTCAGTCTTGTGTTTGGCTTCTCTCAGCATTTTGTCCCGTTTCTCGGCCGCTTGCTCCACAAGCCTGTTTCGTACTGTGGAAGGGGACTGCAGGATGTTGAGCAACCTAGCAGACCTGAAGTCTTCCAGTTACAGCAATTTAACTTGTATATCAGGCAGCTCTGATAGAGCAGTGGATCTGCACACCTCACATCGATGGGTCCCTGCTTGTGATGTGGAAGTTTCTCCCCCACCTTCCCCGAGACAAACCTCATTCCCAAAACATCCCGGGTTCAACCCCACACATGTTACATCCAACAACTTCATTGGTGGCCCGTGATGGATTTCACATTAAAAATTCAATTCCAGCTTATCTTGCATCGAAGCAGCACCCGTATTACCACTTCTACTCAGCTCAAACCATCTCATACCACGCTGACACCTTCACTTGCCATTGTGACAGCGGCAGAAAGTGGCGTTTCTTTACTACATACAAATATATAGGCAAGAGCCACTTACAATAACTAAACAGACAAATGATTCCTCAACATCTAAAGCCAACCGACACTGTCAGTTACATTCATGCAATTGCAGTGAAGCCAGGACAGGTCACAGAAATGTGAAACCACGTTGCTGGCTTTTAGGAAACAACATACCTTTTAAATATAGGCCGCTTTTTAAAGTGGTCTTTGAACAAAATATGGCTGCTTTGATCAGGAGTATTTCAACTATTTTGTTTTCATTTTCCTTCTTCGTTTTTTTTGGGCAGAAGTGTTTGCAATCAATAATTATTTCATAAAGCAAATGTTATTTCAGATAGGAGGCAAATTTCAAATCTCCAGCTGGCCCATTAATCATAAAAATCCCCAAATCCTAAACTTTGGGTCAATTGTTCGCTGTGCAGGAGAAGCAAAAAGATTGCTGTAATATCATGTTTTCTTCCATCTTTCACTCATCTTTCAAAACTCGGATGTGAATGGATTTTTCTCTTCTCAAAGCCTCTCCCCTTTAAATGCTTGTTGTCTCTACCACTGATCAAGTTTCTGAGAAATGACTTTATGTAAGAGATTGAGCAAGATAAAGTTGCCACATTTCGTTTTATCTTTTTAGTTGAATTATTAGGACTTAAAGTTGTGGTGACAAGACTGCTACCTTCTAATAGGCCTTGTTGCCATGGGAGTGGGCTTTTTGAAAGGAACAAGGCCCACGGCCACCAAGACCTTTTTTTGCTATTATTTCCATCCTCGGCCAACACAGAAATCCTTAGTCACAGACAGGAAAAGGCAGTGTAGTATACACGGTAACACTTGCTGACAGTGAAAAACAAAAGGAGTGGAAACTAATACTGCAGAAAGCTGAATTGCATCACAGCCTACAAGCAAAAGCATTTCTCTTCTGTAAAAGAAATGCTTTGTGCATCCAAACAATCCCCTCGGTCTAGGTCTCTTCGGAGACAAAAAGGAAAGAGGGCTGTCTTCATACAAAGTAGGCATTTTGGAACCGATAGGAATTTGTTTTCCTCTGGGAAAAGAAAACATCATGTGGCAAAAACAGGCAAAAGAGCAAAAAGCATCTGCCAGTGGTCCACCAGCTCTGGTGCCTGGCCACCACCTAGACCTGGAGCGGGATTAGCCACACAGAGAGGATTAACGGGGAAGGATGGCTGTTGGTGCGGAGAGGGAGACCTGCTTCTGCCACCGCCATACCGAGAAATGCCTTCAGTCGAATAAAGAGTGTTTAAAGCCCAGCTGGTGGACTCCATCCGGAATCACCCACGGGAATACAAAGATCAGGGGACAGGTTGGGAAAGTCTGGTGCCTTTCTGTAGGTAAATGTTTCACAGGCTTAATGTCTGCATTCAGTTAGACCTTTAATTAAAGAGGTCTATCAGACACAACTCTGCAAACTGATTTTTGCTGTTTAACACATTCTGCATGGGTGGACACTCTGAGATTTGCCTGTAGTTCAGCAAAGCACGTTGCAGACTTTTAGTAAGAGAGATGTAAATATAGTGCAGTGGCTGACAAAAACTGTAAACAGTTTACCTGCGTGACAGACGTTCACTATTCTTTTTAAATTGCTGTGAGTAGAAAATAAACAGCTTTATTAATAACTAGAAATTCGCCTTTTCTAGGAAGATATTAATTTAGCTACAGTCCAAGGCAAAAAAAATCATCAGAAAGCTAGAAAGGGAGATCTCCATGGATCACACGGAAGACAGCTATCTACGCATTCTATCCAGCTGTTATAAATCCAGCAAAAATCGTGTTACGCTCCTCAGGAATTTCCCGTATGAAAAATGGGGTTATAAAAGCACAAAAATACATTTGAAATAACGCATCAGTAGCAAAATTCAACACACACACACTGACGTAAACACACACATGCTTCCCTAAAGTTATCATTCCAGGCTAAGGGTGAGAACAGATATACACAACCAAATCAGCATGAGAGAGTACCTTAAATTGCAAACTGCATCTCATTTGGCAATGCCAGCTTGCTCTCAAAAAATATTCTACTTGGTTTATCCAGTCAAGTTTTAAATGATGATGCACTTATTCTTCCTGTGCATTCTAAGCACAGCTCCAAATATGGCAAGTTTATTTGAAACCAGGTATCATAGCAAGAAAAGATTTAATTTTTATTCCTCAGAACTAGCAATTAAAATCGAAAAGTTTCCCAAAGAAACCATCATATTGCACACCTTTTGCAATTTTCAAATTCTTTTCGGTGAACTCCCAGGGGACTGGACACTACCTCCCCCGCGGTGCTCTCCTGGGCAAACGGAGCTTTGCTGTACTGAGGCCACTTAAAGCCCAGTGTTGAAGCAAAGGGTAGCAAGTCACCTCTGTCTCCTGTGTCTTCCAGGATGATTGCCTTGTTTGAAATTCAAGCCCCACACTTGTGACAAACGCTACTCCAGATTCTGCAGCGCATCTTCTGCAAGTATTTCAGAGGAATCAAGACTCCCCAGGGCAGTAACCCGCACACCTTAGCTGAGCCTTATGGCTGTAAAGCAGGGAAGCTGCTGACAGCAAGTGGCTTGTCTTAAAAAAAAAACAATAGGATTAAAAACTCAAACCAAAACATCGAGACCAGCACTGTATTGCATGCCAAGATGCAACAAGAACAAAAAAAGAACCAACACCGTTGCTTTCTCTTCCTGCCTGTGTTACCATCTAACACACTGTAGCACATAAGTAAAGTTACTGGGTAGAAAAAACCCAAGTGTCATCCCTGCTTCCGTGGGAAACAATATTCCAAACTGACCAAAACATAAAGAAAATATTTTTTTTCACCAATTCTGGTCCTTGGTATCCACCTTTAGAGCAACAGCACCAAGAAGAAAACTTAGCCAAGCACCTTTACTTTACTGTAGCTTTTTGGAGGATGAAAATTGTTTCACCTGTCTGGGATAATAATCTACCTGGAATTTGAAAACATCTTAACAAATCAGCTCAGTTAAAGCCAGGTCTATCAAAAAAAGAAAGCCTGATTGATATAAAAGAAACAAGATATTCAGTGTATGCCACCTATTTATTGCAGTGTGGCTCCTTAATACTTAGATCTTCCCATTTTTGCTGGCTGGCAATGCTACTTCTTATCAATAGAATGGGATCTTTTTTCCTTCCTAGGCCAGAAAATTTACTACTGTGTCCTCTGAAGTTAAACTGTATACAATGGTATTACTGCAGTTAGCACTAGAAGAAATTGTTTAGGAAGTCACCAAAGGGCACAGTACCCCCTGGAGAAGAGTTTAGTCAGGCAAAATTACTGCTTACTGGTAGTTTGTTATAAGAACTGCAAGAATGTGTAAATCTGTAGTAAATGAAGCTGTTCCCTTGATATATCTGTGGATCTATACTAGTTTAGTTGGATAAAACCATAATACTCTGTCTTGAGCAGTTGATCTTGAGCAGCTTTTATTTCCCATGAGCGAACAAACGGTTGCATTGAAATGAGAGACCTGGTTTTGGTTGGAGAAGCGAGCGGCTAATACTACAGGTCAAGCTGGGTGGATCAAGGCACCTCAGCAGCTTTGGAGAATGGGCCAGAGCAAGTCTCCTGGAGCAGAGTCAAGAGGTGGATGTGGGTGCTCTGGGGAAGGGCCCCTGGGATTGCAGGGGTCTGTAGACAAAGAGGTTTCTTTTCCTTTCTCTCTCCACCTCCCACTGCTAGTCTAGTTGGCTCCTGCAACATCTCCTTCTCCTCTTACACATGGGACACACATCTTCAGTCAACACCTTTTGCTCAAAGGGGTGCCTGTATTTCCATTTCCATTTACACCCCTATAAAATGCTGCCTTGATTCTCAGTCTCCAGTGCATCCCCCAGTCACTTTCAGGCATCTGCCAAGTTTTTGAGAAAAGGGTTATAAAAGGGACTGGGGCTAGGAGGAAAGGACCAGCTGTGGTGTTAAGAGAAGGGTCAGGACCACAGGACTTTGTACTCCTGCGTCCACGGGAAAGGACACATGATAGCTGTTGGTGCTTGGGTTAAAATGGGAAGTACTGGTATTGCTGTCAGCTATTATATATGTGACCAATTCATGCTTGGAGTGCAAATAGGTAGTTCATAATGAAACAACAAGCTGTCTCTGAACCCTTGCTTACCGTTAAATGAATGCGATGTTTAGTCAAAAAGTGTAAACAGAAAGAATAATATTGTAATAGTGTAGAATAATAGTGTAGAAAGAATAATATTGTAATAGAATAATAGTGTAATAATTCTGGTGACTGTCATAATCTATTTTCAGAATATTTTAAAAATATTCAAGCAAAACCAAGTCTCTAAGTAATGACAAAGCAAATAAAATAAATGAGGCTTATGACACATAGATAAGTCACTCAAAATATACTAAAGAGGGATGCGTATTTTAAGGATTAAAAGGTTGCATAGGGAATTGAGGACTGGAAAATAACTGTAAGATATTCACTAGCTACGGAACACCACAGTTCTCTGCTTACTTTTCTTCTAACTAAAAAGAAAAACATCAATTAATTTCCTGGAACGTCTGTGCGCACAGTATTATTCCTCATATACGCATGTTGTTCTTCCCACTAATGGATGTATTTCATATTAGAAATACTTGCTAATATCAACAAAATGCCAGCCGTTTTCTTGAGAGGCGCTGGGAGGTGCCTCTAATTCTCTAATCCTAAATTACATAGACATCACTTCATTTTAATTTATGTAGGAGAAATGTCAAGTGTCCATGAGAGTGGACCTCCTGGGAAGCATTCAGAAATGTAGATGTAAGGCCCACGCCTGTTCCTATTTAATCACATACATCCTTAGAAGCAGAGACTTGAAACTGAGTAGGGGTATTCTCTCAATCTTCACTTTTTTCCAGGCGTTTATTTCAGAACTGCCTTCATTTTTAGTGCTCAACTTACGCTTAGTATCAGTCTTCTAAGGCAGTTTCATAAGGATCTGGATATAACACTATGTAAAGAAAATTGTCAGGCAGACATCTTTATAAGTGTCACTATGATAAGTTCCACCGGTATTTCCAGCTATGCCCAGGTGGCTGAATGTTTATACCAGACTCTTCCTCGTGGACCCCGAGTGCCTTCTGTGCAAGTAAACAGCTAAACAGATCCACTTTTCCATCTTACCTCCTGCCTCCAACACCCCTACACGCACGTGTTTTTACACCGACTTTCTTCTTTTCTCTGAGGGGATGGTGTACTGGGGGGAGGCACAAATAAAAAGCCATGGTCTTTAAATTTGATTTGAAGGTGGCAAGTTTTGTGGTGGTTTTGATCTCCTCCAGGCATTCCATAATCGTGGGCCAAGTTGCCTAGAGATCTTTGTCTCCCCCACTTCCAAGTCTCTCTGTTGTGGCTGACAGATCCATTGTTTTGGAAGCATGTAGCTGTCATGGGAGGTCATGATCTCCCAGGCGTGAGGCAGTCCCTTCCCTACTTTGGGTTGGGCTTTGAAGATAAAAATGGTAAATTTGAACTTGGGCGCGAGCGCGTTTGATAGAAAGCCTGCCCTTTCGCTCCTTGAATGCTTGTGCCAGCAGGCAGTGGGCATCACAACAGCAAACCACGTACTACGATGATTATTATTAACATTATGGTTTAATAGCTGAAGTCAGCTGGGTCAGGGCCCGTAGTGCCTGGGGTAGTGCAAGCAATATAGTAAGCGGCAATCACTTAGCCAAAACACTTAGGTTCCTTCCGTTGCATCCCCTCACTTGTCACTAAAAAAATGTCCGCAATGACATCAGTGTAACATCAATATGCCTTGTAAATTTAATCTGAGGATGAGGACTGGAAATTCCTGAAAGTGAATCCCATGCAAACCGTTTAGAAATATAGTTGTGACGCTCATGCCTGCTCCTATATAATAAAATTGAATGTAAAAAAAACCCATAGCAAAGGTTTATATTACACCAGTGGTGTGGACTCTGTGTCTTCCTACATTGTGTGTGTAACATGTACCATTTCAGGGCATATTACCTCCCTCTGCAAAGGGGAGAAAACAAATATAAACATGGGCAATATTTGCCAGCACTAAAACTAACAGGCACTTGCTCAGTTGGGCTCAATGGAGCCCTTCCTTATGGTTTTCTCAGGGACCAACCCTGCTGCTTGTCGTGCAATTTCAAATTTTGTTGGTTTTTTTTTTTTTTCTTCTTCCTTCCTGCGCTGATGCTCTGTCATCTATGGGTACCAGCAGAGTGGATTAGAGCTGCCTGTCAGCTTTCCCTGCCTGTGCGAGCTCACAGAATAGCCCGGGCTCACGGCGCGCTGGCCCTGCTCCGGCTCCTCTTGGCAGAGAAATAAGCTCCGGTTTCTGGCAGTGCATCCCCCTGGCACACGACAGATGTGGGGCTGCCCTTGCCCTGGTGCAGCTGGGTAGCCTAACAATGGCACCGGCCGGGTGCTCACACAGCTTTTTCTGCTGTTACACTGGAAGAAGAATAAAGCGTGTTTATAGCAGTATATCAGCACACATACGAAGGACCAAACCGGTGTAACCACGTTGGAGTAAAGCAGAGTAAACCAAATACAAACAAATTCTACAAGATTAAAAAAAAACCAACCAAACAAACAAAAAAAAGCCAAAAACCCCCCATCTTTAAAAGCAACAAAGTTATGTTGGCTGAAAAACTGGTGCTGCCTGCACCCAGCATCACGCACCCGCCTGCTCCCCAGCCTGCGTCGGCAGCTCGGGCTTCACTGAACACTGACTCTCGGTCAGATAAGGGGAGAGCCAGGGCTGGATAAAAGCAAGCTGTGCTCCAGCCTGCTCTGAACCACCTGAAGGATGCTGCAAGGCAATTGCTCTGCTGGCCACTGTCACACCCGAAAGCTGCCGCATCCCTGCTTTCAAAACAGACTCGCCCAATATGCATCCTCTTGTATCGAGGGCCACAGCTATACACACACTAATCAACCAACGCTGCCTAAACCTGCCAGAGTACTGCTGGAAAGGCAATTGTTGCTGGCCTGTTTTCCCAACGGGCAAACCCCGTCCTTGAGGGAGAGCAGGGTGCCGCGCTTGGGCTGTGCACGACATCGCTGCCTGGTACCGCACCGGAGGGGGCTTTAGGAAGGAGCTGGACACTAAAACCCCTCTGTATCCTCAATTGTGCTCTGAACTGCAGCATACAAAGGTGAAAATCTCCCTCAGCCAGGTAGCACTGCTGCATCACGAAGCCATATCATCTGCTCTCGCGCCAGACAAATGCGAGCATTTAATTATAGTAGGTAAACACAGTCATCTCAGGGGCCAGTTTGGGTGAATCAGGAGGAAAGGAACCTTACTGGTATTGTTCATCCCTTGTTCACCTGTAAAAGGTCATATTTAGTTAAGCTGCCAGCCACTACTTGTTCACGTGGTTTACAAAATCCATAGATAAGTGGTCATTTAGAGATAGAAGTGTTGTTAACCATATTAAAACCGGAACAAACAAGGCACTGTATCATCCATCCTCTCCAAGAAGATGTACGTGGCAGATGTTGCGGAGAGAGGCAGTTCAAATTGCTGAAGGAAGCCTTACCGCGTCAACTAAAGCCTCCCGGGAGGAGCAGTTACTAAACTTCTGAGGATGTACGCTGCTTCTTAACAAGGGGGTGGGTTTTGTGGTTCTTCCCCTTCCTCAAATGCACTTCTGCATAGAGGAAGTTACTCCCACCGAAGTCTGGAGCAGCGTTTTCCCCTCACCAGGCAGCGTTTGCAGGTCAGCCTGCTGGGGATGAGGCAGCGGCACCACCAGTGAAATTTGAAACAGGGACCCGAGCTGAAATACCTCAGTCAGCGCGGCGGAACAGAATATTTTGGCCTGGGGACAAACACTGTGGGTTTAGATTTTAATTTGCCAAAATGTCAAAGTTTACTACAGAAAGTGTTAATGAAAATATGAAACCTTTAAAAAACCCCAACAAAACACCACCAAAACCAACCAAACCAATCGGCTTTTCTTATCAAGAGAAGAGGAATAACGTAGCTTCCGCCCAGTTTTGCATTCATCAGTATCTCTCGGGCACGAATGGCACGATTTTTCAGCTTTTTTCTTCCGCCTTTTTCTGCTTGTACAGAACAGGAGCATTAGTACTGGCAAGCACAGTAAGAAATAAAGAAATGTTAGTAAAAAGTTAATAGCTTACAGAGCTGAATTACTTCGTGTAAGAACTGTCATTCTTGCCATCAATTTTTATTTCAACAAGAGAAGGTGATTTTTTTAGGTTAAGAAAAAGGATTAGTACAGAGTTTTGGATTTTAAAAATTAAAATTCATCCGTTATTCAAGTAATTAATTACTTGATGAGTGACGCTCCTTGGAAGCTGTTTCATTGCATTATCATAGTTTCTATTTCGTAATCATGTCTCCTCCTGCTCTTTTATGGTACGAGATCCTCTGAAGAGGAGGCAGTTTTGAGTACCCTGGGGTCCAGAGTTTTCCAGATGTGGGAGAAGACAGGATTTATCACCCAGCAAGGAACAGGTCCCTGAACACCAGGGAAAGAGTCCGCATATTAGTGATGGAAGGGCATGGGGTAACTGTGGTGGAGAAGTGGGGAAAAGAAACCTTACATGGAGGAGATGATGCCTTTTGTGACATCCTCATGTGCAAACAAAGGGACCAGGGCAGCGGGGAGAGCTCTCAGCTACAGCTTCCAGTGACCCACTTGCTCTAGCAGGGCCTGAATTTGTTGACCTTCAGCATCTAATTAAAATGTTAACTAAACGCTTAGGCTGTGTGCGAGGAGGATGTTTGGAGAGCTTTGTCTTATGAATTTTTATTTTGCCATTTTATTCGGTTCAGTCTCTAGGTTTGTAGCACAGGTACTTGCAAAGAGAACACTGAAAAATAACTTCTTCAGAGCAGAGGTGGGGAAAAGGGAGTCTTGAGCACTGTGGGACAAGAAAATACAGGGAAAAGTAGCTCAAATCTCAACCACAACAGCTCGATTTTGTTACAGGAATAAATAACTTTCTTAGTCTCTGCTTTAGTTTAATGTACATTAAATGCAAAAATAATTTTCAAAGGTAAAGTCAAGAAACACCAATTCTTTGAGAAGCAGGCTGGGATGAGGGGAAATGAGCTCACCTGACAAAGTACAGCAGAGAGAGTCAAAATAAGAAATGAAAGTGGGAAACTCGCCCAGCAGAGAGGGATCGGGAGAGGTCTGCCAGAAGGACCGATATTCTGAACATCTGGTTTTTCAGTTGTTGGTATCTTTTATGTATCTTCCTTTTTCTTAACTATTACTTTTATAGCCAAAAGTACTTAGGGAGCTTTTCATCCCTAAGACTCAAGGCAGACAAAATGCTTTCTCCCTTTTAAATGGAGGGGAAAGTGATGCACAGGTGCAGTCATTTGTTCAAGGTCCCCCAAGGAAGTCACTGACAAAGTCAATTAACGTCTTGTCCACTCAACCACAGTGCCCTGCAGAGAAGGCGCTTCTACGTGATGTGGGTCAAATTCATTGCTCGAACCATACCCACAGATATTTTAAGTCTATTCCTCAAAAAGATGGGTAAAGCACAGATAATTATTTCCAAGTATTACAAAACTCCACCCTAGCTCAGAGCTTCATCTTGTGCCAGAGTTTCACCATCATATGTTACATTTATGTAGATGTATGTATCTCTCCATAAAATATACTGATGATGCAATATTTCCATTGTTAAGCTGTCAGTGAAGTGTTGACCTTTGCTCCTTCCAAAACAAACTTTGCTGTCAATCAAAATCTTGTTATACATGGATATGACATTAGACCTACGAATAACAATCTTGTTGATGGACAGCTCATCTGCAATGACTCTCTTTTTAAATTGCCCAGAGTTTGAAGCCTTGAACAGCCAACTAACCACACTCCTCTATAACCTGAGAAATATACTTGAAAAAAAATACAATTAATAGTCATATGGCCTGTAAATTTCCCAAAGCAAACAAGCAAGCTGGAAAGTTGTAATAAGCATCTGGGACTACACCTGAAAAGTAGGGGAAGCAGAGAAAACAGCTGAAGATTTGGTAGAGCTTCCCTCCCGCCCCCAGGAGGGCCGAGATTTAAACTGGGAAATTTTCAGCACATTACTTTTAGCAACCACGAGTTTAGGGGAAAAAAAAAAAAAAAAAACCACAAAAAAAACCCACAAACACAATAAGGAAAAGATAAAGCAAATAATAAAATTTAAATCACAAAAAATAGTTGATTTCTGAACCAAGAGAGTCAGTAACAAAAATTAAAGTCATGTTGGGACTACTACACTCGTTTCCTGCTATACCATTCATATGCTCTTACCCTTCTTATGACTAGAAAGGCTTCAGTTAACTTGCCAGCAGTCACTCAGGCTTAGTATCTTACTTTAAAAGCTCCAGTGAAGCACAGCTACGTAGGAGTACAGAACCATAGAGGTCTATGCAGCAGAACCTGTTCAGTTTTGGTCATGTCCTGACCAAGAGGACTCTGTCAAGCAGAATAAATATCAAAAGACACAATGTGGTGGAAAAGGCCTGACTCCTACATGCGTCAGGTGCGTAATGATGCAGAAGCACCACGTTTATCAAACACCCTTTCAGAAACTCACACCAATATCATTTACATGTGCCAAGACCATTTAACCTCATGGCTTCCTTTGAAGTGCTGAGGATTTCCTTAGGGTGCACTGGGATGAAGAAGCAGATTATTTCCCCAGAGTCCACAGTGTGGCTTTCCCTTTTCATTTTGCTTTGTCTTGCTCACATATACTCTCTTAGCTCTAACTGTAGTCCAAGCTCCAAAGCTATGGGAAAAACAGAACACAGCCTGCTGATTTGCTTTTCTCCCAATTCTGCCACCTTTGCAAAGGTAACCAATTTTTTCTGTGCTAATGAGACTTTTCTAGGTGTAGGGGAAAGACAACACTCCTTAGCTTTACGTAGGAAGAATGAATGTTCTTGGGCTCTCCAAAGAATAAAGGATCTGGGGGAAGACCGTGAAGCTAAACCATCTCCTTGCACTTCAGGAGCTTAGTCGTTGCTGAGAACCAGGACGTCACCACCCTTGATCTAAATCTGGAGTGCAATGGCTGGGGATTCTCTCAAGTTCTAACTCAACACTCACTTTGTGATGACTTTGTGGAACTGCTAAGAAACTGGATTTGGGGACAGTCATTGTTATATTAGTGCAGCTTTTTTTGTGTAATGTACTAAAAGTTGAAAAGTGCTGGGTGCTCGTTGACATTACCAGATCCATTCCTGCTTCTGTGCAAGGCAACAAAAAACATGTTCCATCACCTACAACAGGAACAGACTCAGGTACAGCCAGGTGGCTTGCAGGACAGATTTCCACAAATCTACCCCAGACGCTTAGCCACAGGGCTCCTCCATTCACACTTCTTTTTGCAAACCTCTTCTCAAAAAA